>JBDJHY010425445.1:1907-17894 GCA_039654485.1 Withania somnifera | reverse complement strand
ATACATCGTCTCTGAAATACAAAGGAGATAGCATATTTTTAAGTTCATAGGGCCTATTAGCTAGAGTAGTTTAGTTTGTGGTCCCATTCAGAGAACAATCAGATTGTTATAAGTGTTGTGAGTTAATAAATTGGGCCAGAGGGTGTCTGCAGCGTTGGCCATACAATCGATAGTGATTGCAACCTCATCTCAGTAATTTATTAGGCAGGATTGTGGTACTAGTAGTTCTTGTATGCTTGAAGTGGTCTTGATTTTTAGGACAGAAAGTTCCCTGATTGTAGGTGAGTTAGTTACACTATTGGTAGAGTCTCCTAGAGTTTCTCCGTAGTTCAGTTTATGTCTTTGGGCAGGGTTTCTCAGGTGAGATACCTTCAAGCTATATTCAGGACACATTTTTATCTATTCCATACATAGTTGTCTTATGTTTACTAGGGCCTGACCCTAATTTATTTCTATTTTATTTATCTATGCTAGCTTGAGGGATCTTACCCTTGTTGATGTGGTATTGTAAACTAGGTCTAGGCTTTGTTTTTATCCCTTTGATACTGTGGCCACTTTTTATGTGGTTCATCAATAGCACTTGGTTCATGATTTCTATTAGCAAGATGAGTCTTTTTTATTAGCCTAGAGAGGTGCCTGTGATTCCTTGTTAGGTTTTGGTTTGTGGTTCAGGGGTTGAGTGTCCTTATTTAGACGAGCCTTACTATATCCTATCTAAGATTTAGGCACCCTTACCTTATCTTACCCTGAGTGGTGGATATTGTTTATGGGATCCTTGTGTTTCCCATAGTAGGGAGGAACTTTTTAGTTTTCGATCCTAATGAGGGATTTGAGTGGCTTGGATAGTTATCTTATAGATGTTGTGAGATAGAAGAGTTGGGCTTTTTGTGATAGTTTTTTCAAGTGACTTTTTTAGGGATGGGCAACTTACTATGTTCTCCATAGATTCAGGGATTGATATACTATAATTCTACCTTAGTCATGACAAGTGATCTTGGCAGGTTAATACGAGTCTTTAGGCCCTTTATAATTAAGATTTTTCTTATGTTTAGGTAAGACATTTAGTACCTTAGGGGTTAATATTAGCCTTATGGGTCTGTGGTTTCTTAATTATTATGAGTAGATGTGTTGTTAGCCTATGGTGTTTTTTCCTGACTGCGAGCTATTTTGTAGCTCTTGATTATTACCCATCTTATCCGTGGCTTTCATTAGTTTATTTTATAGGACCATAGTGAGAAGCTTTTGTTTGTTAATATATGAATCCCTATGTTTTTTCCCTTCGGTTTTGTATTGATTGATGGAGATTCATCCTTATTATTCACCATATCAGGTTTAAATGGGGCTGTCTATATTATCTTGGGTTCCCTCGATTAGTGTTTCTTATAGTTGATCTTGGTACACACAAACATGTAACTATTCTTGTTAGAGGTAGTGCTTCTTTAGTGGTGGATCGAGGTGGTGGTATCCTAGAGGATTTTGTAAATCCATCTATGTAATTCATTTATAGTCTTAGGCAGTGATGTGACTGTGCATGTCTGATCCTTGTGCATAGATACTGGGTTATTTTTGCTACGGCTTCTTGTGTTTGCACTGGTGATTGGATTATATAGGTTTGTGGTTTAATATTGTGATTGTGTTTCTTGTATGAGAGTTGGAAAACTTCTAGGTTTTGAGTTAGGTGAAATTCACTTTATAAAGTTTCAAGTAGTTGGAGTTCATTCTTATTCTTTATTTGTGATGATTACTATTTTCAAGTTATTTGTTCTTAGAGAACACGATGGCTTTGTCTATTACCCCCATTAATATGAGATGACATCAACAAAGGTTATAGTCATGATTTGATGTTATTATCAATGTGTGGGTAGTGTGACAAAGCATCTTGAGGTGACTTTTTTTGTGTGTTTTAGATGCCTTTTTGGGTAGATTCTCAGTTTATTTCAGGTTAATAGAATGATCTTGATGATGAAGGTTCTTATAGTCACCGTTGTGTTTTTTCAGGCTTAGAGTAGGATTGGCTTTCAAGCCAAGGTCATCCGCCATTGTGATCCTTGATGTTGTTAGTTAGCCTACTGATGTTAGTTGCCTTTTGTGATGCTGTTAGTCGGTTATTCCCGAGAAGGTAATCATCTTGGGATCTATTCTACAAAGTTCTTTATTTTATTATGGTATGTTAGGGATAGATATTGGTACTTGCAGTTCCTGAATTGATGATCTTATTCAGGGTAATCTTCACAGGACCCATGGTACTTGATAATCCTTACACTTGGGCATAGCCGAAAAGCATAAGAGGTCTTGATACATTGAAGTTCATGGGGTGTTTTGCTTCTATGATGTCCCATTTTCTATTACTACAAATAGCGGTAACCAATTTGCTTCTTCAATTTTTAAGGACATTATACTTGTTTTGCATCAACAAATTGATAGCCATTATGAGCAGAGTAATTGGACACCTCATGATATGAGCTTTGTCCTTGATCAGGGTAATAGTTGAGGTTGATATTTTTCCTTGCTACAACTTCAAATGAAAACATCTTCTATTCTAGTGTTCAGATAATGTTGTTTGAGGTTTCGTTCCTAATGCTTGAATTGCCAACAGACTAGGTTTAAGCACCACAGTCCAGGTGGTGTATCGCAACAACTACCCGTTGAAAAGTGAAAGTGGGATCAGACTATCATTGATTTTGTTTCTGTACTCCCTCATACCCCTAGGGGTTGTGATCTATATCATTGTAGATTGATTGACCAGAACCCACTCACTTTCTACCAAAATCGTCTTCTTGGGATATTGAGAGATTTGTTGTCTTCTATGCTAGGGAGAATCTTCATCTGCATGGGGTTCTGTACTCTATTATATAATATAGGAGTACATTGTTTACTTCATGGGTTTCAAGGACTGTGCAGAGTGAAATGAGTACCGAGGTATCTTGAGTATGATTTTTCACCCAGAAATAGGTAAGAAGTCTAAGTAGACCATCCAGGTACTTCAATATATTGTTCGGGCTGGTATTTTGATCTAGGTGGTAGCAG
This sequence comes from Withania somnifera, assembly GCA_039654485.1. Lineage (NCBI taxonomy): Eukaryota > Viridiplantae > Streptophyta > Magnoliopsida > Solanales > Solanaceae > Withania > Withania somnifera. The sequence continues at coordinate 14,867 of JBDJHY010425445.1, read as the reverse complement.
GGATAAACTTTTGACATCAACAGAGTTTCCCTATAGTAACAGATATCATTCTAGTATCCATATAGGACCATTCGATGCTTTTGATTATATACTTTGCAAGTCAATGATTTGTAGGTACTTCAGTGTTGAGATGTGACCTCCGACTTCTGATTTACATTAATACACTATAGGGAGAGTCAGACCTATTCGAGATAGATTTCAGACAAGATAGAGTAAACAAAGGATCTACACAGATTATAACTTTTCTTCCTAAGTGTTGTACTGGGTATTTGGTGTTTGCGGGATCAATTGAGGACATATGAGATCACAAATTAATTTAGAGGAGTTTCTCATGGATTGGCCAACCTTCAGAGTTAGTGGTATTACACCCTATTCCACCATGTCTCCGTGTCTCTTTGTTATTCACCAAATTCTTCCCGTGCTATTTCATTATGAACTAGCTTGATTAGGCGTGTGGTTTGTTTGTGTCGTGTATCTTGAGGCCATTATTGATAAATAATGTAAACGACTTAGGTTCAGGGATATTTCTATCTTCAGAGTTTATTGGGTGCATGGTATAGTTGAGGGGGTCATTGGGAGGTTTAAATTATCATGTGAATTTTGTATTCTTATTGTTGTAGACTTCAGTGCTCCTTCTTCTTAAATTTCACAAACGGAAGTTTGTTTAGTAGTTGATATTATATTGTCCCTCACAGCCATTTACGTGATTCCCTCAATTTCTTTGCATTTAAATAATTTATGTAACTTACCTAAATCATTAATGACTTAATGGGACTAGTAGGTTGGTTCCCTTACAATTCACAGTTTGAATTGCTTTAAATAGTATTGCTTCGGGACTTACTGATCTCATATGATCCCGAATATCCTTTCCTTTGATTTCATTAAGTCCATAATATCAATTACATAAAGATTTCATATATGGAGTGTCAAAATTGTACTCCATTTCCAATTCCTGTGCTTTTGAAACCTTCTAGAATATCTGTCTGGAAGTGATCGTGGTGATCAATTTACCAGCCAAGTAACCAATAAATCAGTATCTGATAAATTGGCCAAATGAATGATAAGTTAGTGGCCGATAAATCAGCCAGCCGCCTTCAAAATTTTCCTTCATTTCTGTGAAAAAACTCTAGCCAACTCCTGATATTTAAAGGTTGATTAAGTACCATTGAAGGCTTGATTGAAGGTTGTAATACGTAGTATCGTGTTATGGTGGTTCTACGATCATTTCTACCGAGTAATTCTTTATCTTTAATATTGTAACAAGTTTTATATTTTATATAAAGTTTCCAGGGATTATATCCTCATTATCTAGCATAAGTTTAAGCCCTATTTTGTACTATGTAATGTACGAGCGTGTTGAACAGGTTGGGATAACTATTTCATCCTTCCACGCTATTAGGGTTTACAGACATGTTTTTTATCCTGGCTTCAAACTTTTCTATTTATATAGCAATATGAATCCTATTTCACTCCTCGTCAATTAGGTTTTCGAAATATTTGTACAGTGCAAAGCTCAGTCGTGGTTCTTTATTAGTTCCAAAATGACTTTCAAGGTTTATGCCAGCACAATATAGGGTCTACTTTCTTTAGATTGGGTATTTGTATAGTATATGTATGGTAATCCACCAGCTCGGGGGCCAAGGTTACTAGTTGCCTCCTTGTATGCTTATTATTTTGTCAGAGGGCCTACCTAGCTAATTAGTCGCTTCGTTGCTTACCCTGGGAATTTACTTCCCTACATGCGTGTATCACGTCAACTCTAGAACATAGTCTGTCTTGGAGAGGAATATCAACATTGGTGCGTATCATTTATGTGTTGACTCTGTAAAGTAGACTGGTTAGGAAGGTATTAACTAGGGTTTAAAGCTTAGTAGCTATCCCTTGATTTAGGTTGTTGGCTTTTGAACCGATATAGGTAGGCTGATTATTTAATGTTCTACTTGAGATATTGTGTATTATTAGGGGATGTGTGGACCATTGTGCCATAGATAGCTCGATATAGCTTTGCTTGATAGTTCCAGCCCTATGTGATGATATTGTACCTGGACGGATACTACTTTGCTAAATAATTAGCAAGCCTAATGCAAGCCTTGGAGTGAATTTTATTTGACTAAGTTATGATTCATCCATGTTTCCCCTATATGGGTGTGTACTTGTCCCTTAACGGGATCCCTCTAGGTAGTGTGGCATCTTTGGTGCTATTACTCGTTGCTTGGGATAGTAGTTTGACTAGGAGAGGATGTACCTTGTGACTAGGGATTGACATCTATCCTTTTTATTCTTATTAACGGCCATAGACCACCTGGACCTATTTATTGACTCTTTGTGGCAAACATATATTGATAGTTTAAAAGGTATTTGGATTTGATAGAGTAATAACCTGAAACTAATTTCCTATAACTTATATGTATCCACGACTGCGATGGAAATATGGAACTATTTTTTCTCACCACCTAATCTATTTTCTCACTGGCACTCATAGTTTTCGGTATTGCCTATTTGGTAGTAGTTGGATTTCGTTGTAGATCTGATTCGCCTATTTAGATGGACTTGATTTCAGCTGAGATATGATATACGGACTGAGCTTGAGGCATGACGCTTTTTCCCTGATAGTCATACCACTGGTGGGCTAGTTATGAGGGTTCGAGTCCCTCAACGGGCCCTACCAGGATGGATTACTATGATTGGGGAATCAGGACGAGAACCCCAAGGGAGGGTATAAGAAGGAGTAGTGGCATACGATTCTAGCTCTTCATGGATCCCTCTTTATCTAGGAGTATCCCCAAGAGGAGCATGCCAACACGTATTTACTTGGTATACAGTTCAAGTCCTCCATGGTTCCATCTTGATTCAGAAACATCCTAGAGAGGAAGCATGCCAAAACTTTTTATATGGTATTTGGTTTGATTCCTCCATGGGTCCCTCTTAATTTGGGACTATCCTAAAGAGTGAGCATGCTAACATTTATTTACTTTTCAGCACCCCTTTGCACCCCTTTGCATTGTATCTCTATGCGTTAACTTGTACTCTTTAGGACATGAGGGGAAAACCTGTTGGGTTACGTGGTTTCTTTGGTGTACCTACTGGTAGAATAAGGTGCCGATCAAGTTTATTTTCTATTAGACTTGTTTGTTCCTTTCTGTCTATGGTAGATATTATTTGTGCACTTGTAGTACTTGTTGTTAGCTTATCTTGTTGATGGTTTCTATTCTCTTATAGGTACATTCATATACTGGTTATGTTGGAGATCCAGGTATGCATCACGTTTGGTCATGATTTCCTTGTGGACCATAATTTGTGGGTTATTCCATGCTAGTGACTTTTCTTGTTACTCTTTAACTGATAAGCACACACTAATAGCTAATCCTTCATAAACTTACTATTTATTGCTGCAATTACCCCTTTTTTCTTGTAGATTATGTGCCTTGCCTATTTTTTTTTAACTGACTTTACCTTTCTTGTGCTTACTTTTTCCAGATGTTGTATTATGCCTACTGGGTATCCGTTGTTTTTGGTACTCATGCTACGAAGTCTGCATCTTTTGGTGATGCAGTTTTTAGTACGAGTGGTCAAGACGGACAGGATTGTACGACCTAGTCGATATTGTTTTAGAAGATATGATGAGTAGTTGGCATTCATGTTGGCTGGTCCTCCTTCTATCCTTACAGATGTTCTACTTAGATTTTGGATAGCTATTTTATAGTTTTTCCTCATTTTGGGTTGTATTTTGTAATTTTTTGGTATATAGATGCTCTACATCTATGATACCAGGTTCTGGGGTGTTATTTATGGTTGTGTATGTTCATGTTTTATTTCTATTCCTTCTTTTCATCTTCCTTCTCTTTTATTTTCTCGGTACTAGTCCATCATTGTGCCCTCAAGGCTATGATAGGCCTGTCTACAGGTAGGATGTAGATGCCATCTCAACTCAATTTTCGGGTCATGACACCTCAAGCTGTATTGTGTAAAAACTTATCACATCTCACGCATTTGTACACACATGTAATGACTTTTATTTTTCTAAAAAATTATGACCTGCTGGGGACATCCTAAGATCTATATGTTGTACCAGCATGGTACACACCCCACAATATAACCGTTTGACCATAAGCTCACATCAGACTCGAGCCACCTACCAAAAGTATAATTTATATTCTCTTAGTCTTTTCAGCATATCGTAGTATGTCCTCATTTTCAATTATCTCTTAGGTTATTATTAAATTCGCAAGTCACTTAAAGACAAGTTTCAACAGTTATAAACTAATTTACAGAGGATATATTTATCTATATCAGTAGTCAACCACAATTTATGTTTAGAAATAAACCAAAAAACTTATTAAATCAATAACATACAAAAGACTCTATTAAGTCTAACTGTATATTTATGCTACAATCCACCACCTCAGACTACATAGTAAGATCATATAAACACATTCAAGTTCGACTAAATTCCTCATCAACACAATTTAACTATTAGCATACTTAATCATCTTATTTAAATAAAATCCTCTTTCGAGAACATAGCAAATAATATCGCAAAGTATTTTGCATAAACGGCAAATAAGTTCATCTTTAAAGTTTATTTTGTAGTCATCGTACTTAATTCAACTCAACTTCATGCTCATAGGACTAGAAATGATTCTCTCATCAATTATATGTTATGAATATATAAAAAAAACCTTAGTCTACTACTCATTATACTATACCCTACCTAGACGTTTTCTATTGTCATGGATGTATGCAAGCTAAACCACATAATTTTTTTCCTTTGGAACGTCCCAATATATCAAATATGTACTATTCATAAGTAAATTAATCTAAATTTATAATAAAATTTCGATCTAAATTTCAATTAATAGGTCAGAGCTCATATTTCTTAAATTTCAAGACTAGGATTAAGTTCAATCTTCTTCAATTTAATAAATCTAATAATGTTCATACAAGAATACACATAATATTCAACTACATATCTCATATACTAAAACCTCAATCTTAATATGATAACTGCACGAAAATTCTAAAATGAAGCAAAGTATATAACTTAAAACTGAACGATAAAAAACAATACGTGTATTATGAAAAACAACATATGTTTAATGTTGTACTCTAATGATTCTACTATCTTAACATCCCCTAATAATTAGTTCATAATTTCCGATCATTAGCCATGAATACCCTAAAATTAATTTTACTAGAGAAATTTGAGGTTTCAATTCTTTTCTTTTCTCCAATATGTATGTCCACAGTTCTAGTCACTCTATCGTAGAAGTGAGGCATATAATTAAAAATAGAGCCTCGGTGAAGCACTTCTCACGTCCCCCTTTTTGTACTACACCGCAAACATGCCCTTCATCGGCTTTCTCCTTTCTCTTTCTCCATTCTTTTTTTAAAGAAATTTGTGAATAATAAAAACAAGAATAAAACGTAACAATTCAAATTTACTCTAAAATATGGGGTTATTAAATAAGTTATGGACTTCGCCCATCATGTCTATTTTAAACCATTATTTAAAATACCCAATATTTATTAATCGTAATTGAATGAATAGTTTAAAATTTCTATTTATAATTTGCAAGAAATGTCTTTCAAGAAATCCGAGTTCTAGTAGTCAAAATGACCTAACAGGCAGTTACACAATGGATCCTCCCTACTAGACCTATGGGTACCGGAAGAAGAGCATAAAGATTTTTGACTAGCATTACATCAGATCATTCTGTATAGTGCTATCCTTGTTTGTTGTTTTCTAGGTGTACTATTTGGTTGTATGGGTGGTCGGAGGGTTTGTTTTAACTTATTCGTATCCCTCGGGGTCATGGGAGATTGTTGGCATTTTAGTTTACTTATTTCATTATATTAGCTTTTTGTATTAACTTTTTTTACATTCTTCGGTTTTCCTTTATTGATGATTATGTGATATTATACTTTCTTCTTTCTTGTCCTATCATTGATATTACCAGTATACCACCAAATCTTTTTCTTTTATATTCATTTGCAAGTTTAACATTGATTTAGGTACGTTCTATCCCTTTTGCCTCAATCTCAAATAATTTTTAGCTATCTTTACTGAACTATTTAACTACTTGTGTTTTGTTTAGCTATTTCTTCTGTATTTCACTCTACTTGTTTGATTCGTGTGACCTTTTTTCCATTATCTATCTAATTACTGATTTTATTTTTTATATGAACTCAGTCGGCCTATGATGCCAACTGACTACCTTATTGTTTTGAATTTTTGGTACTCATACTATCCTTTCGTATTCTTATGGTACAAATCCTAAAACAAGAATCTGATGTTGATTGGAGATGATTCATGAAGATTGTACCATTCTTGATGTAGAAGATGGTTCTTGGCAACCAGACCTATTTTTATCTCTTCATTATCTTTACTTTCTGTTAGTTGTACCTTTGGAGACAAATGTTTCTAATAGTTTAAGATATTGTACTTTCCTTTGAGATTCACTGTTATTGCCTTATCGTACTATATACCAGATTTTGTGTTATTTTCTCTTTACGATGTTGGAACTTGATATATCTTATCTTCTTCAACTTTTATATCATTTTTTGTATTATATTTGCTTTTATCCATCTATTGGGTGGTTTTCCTATGGTTGGATGTTGGTTCCATTGTGACATGATAAATTGGGATGTGACAATTAAGCTTAAGTAAAAAGTGTTGTCTCTTGGGTTATCCGAAAATCAAAAGAAATTATGACTTTTTTTACAGATTAAACAGAAAGATTATTTTAAATTTAACATAAAAGATAAAAAAAATATTTTCATATCTTAATAAGATAAAAACTAAGATATAATAATAATAATAATAATAATAATAATAATATTTTTTGATATTATATTTTTATATTTTATCGTCACAATCTAAAAATTAAGTTGTGATGGTGTCTACATCCCACATAGACAAGCTTAACCCCGAACCAGAGTGTAAAGTGGTGAGCCAGCACCAAGAACAAATAGAAAAAGGATACGGGAGATGAAAAGATAAACAAAACAATAACTCTAAAATACACAACAGAAAATAACCCCCCAAAACCTAGTGTCATGGATGTAGAGAATCTATGCACAAAAAAGTACAAAATCCAACCCACGACGTGGAAAAAACTACAGAATAGCTATTCAAACTCCAACTAGAACAATTGTGAAGATATATGGAAGACTAGACAGCCTGAAAGCCAACTTCTCACAGTATCTCTCACCACAATTGCTTTCGCTCTAATGACTCGTGCTAAGACATGCATAACAAAAAGATGCACAAGTGTAGCATGAGTACAAAAAATAATGGTACCCAGTAGGCATCATAGGCTGACTGAATTAAAGAAATTATAAGCAAGGTAACGAGTGAACGTAAGAAAATAGGGAAATCTCACATAAAGAACAACAGAAAAGGGGTAACTATAGTAATAGCTAGTACGTGTCATGAAGGATCAACTACCAGTGTGTGCAACATCAACTAACAAGTATGAAGGAACATACTATCAATGTATAACATAGAGGTCCTGGGTCATAAGATATTCATGACCAAACACGATGCGTACCTAGAGCTCCAACATAACCAATATAAAGAAGGACCAATAAGAGAAAAAAGAACACAAGGAAAGTAACAACTGAATGTAATAGTAACTAAGTCAAGGAAAAGTATCACTAACATAAAAGATTAGAAAGAAAGCATAGCTGAAAACCAACATATCATCATATAAGTAACCCAACACAACATCCCTCGTAAGCCCAGGAGTTCAACCAAGCACATATTGATTGAATGTAAAAGGGTGCTAAAAAGTAAATAGGCGCATGTACACACCATCCCCAGTACAAAGACTCTTCTACAAGTAGACCCACAGAAGCTTTCCCGCATACTTACTCCTCCTACTCCAATATACCCTTCTCTCGGGCTGTAAATCATACCTAGTTGCAATATATCAAGCATAGCCACCCATGGTTAGAGAGTCCGTAGAGGAATCTAATTATAATCACCCTCATGGTCATTTACAATATATATGTGATGCTTTTTATTCAGAAAATTCCAATAGCTGCACCAAGTCATTTATAGCTTGTTGGGATCGATAATTCGGTTCCTCGGCAACTTGGTTGAGAAATATCTCAAATTTCCAGTTATAGAGCTTAAAACTAAGTACTTGTTGACTAAAGTCAACCTTCTATCAAGATGAGCTCAGAATTAAATTCTGACAGTTCTGTTAGCTTTGAAATGTCAAAAAAAGTCAAGATTGACCTTAATTTCGTGTTTCAGAGTTTTTATTTTTGATTTGCGATAATTTGTGGGTTTTTGTTAAGTTTAAGGCTTAATTTAGAGCTTGGGTGGTATTTTGGTGTTTTGAATGCCGATTGGAATTCTGATGCTTCTATCAGCTCCAGAATATTGATTTTAGTCTAGTGAGAGTGTTCGTTAGCTTGCCGGAGTTGTTGTTATGTACTTGAGGTGTTTGTGGGAGCTTAGCCTTTTGGCCTAGAGGTTGACTTGGTCAGTATTTTTCTGAGACAATCTATTATCATGATTTCAATTTCTTCATTGTCTCCCGAATGTATTTTTTACTCAAAATACATATTTGGTTTGTTATTGTTGGACTCCATTTCAATTTCATGCCCTCGTTTGAGAATATTTTTATTGTAGATTTTCTATGCAATAAGCGCGATCTTGGTAAATGTAAATAATAATAACAATAATAATGGTAATTAATTAATTAGCATGATCGTGGTAAAAAAATAAAAAATAAAAATTAGCGAGAATGCACTCCATCGCAACTAGTTAAAACAACAAAGCCTCGAATTTTCAGTTTATTTTCAAACCCTTTTCTGAGTTTCCACTTCACCTGATGCTATTTATGATGGGAAATACTATCAAGCTTTGAGGAAAAGTTTTTTTTAATAATCCCCACGTCTTCCCGACTTCCTTCATTAGTCTTCTTCAAATTTTATCTCCATGGGAATGGAGTTTTCTTCTATTAGTGCCCTAAATTGAGAAGTAGTTGTTCCTTGGTTTATTTCGTAAATTATTAGATAAAATTATCGTACTTAAAGATAAATTCACCCTATAGTTGTTGTTTTCCCATCGAATTCCCCGTTTAAAATTGGTAACGTATAAATCTTTGACCCCTTTTTACCAAATTTTCTCTGGGCTATTTGAGGCCTTTTCTATGTCTGAATTGTGCTCGATTTTAGAGCACGTATTGCTGGTAACAACGGAAAATCCATGGAGAAATTTTTTTTATTCTGACAAACTGGCCCCGCAAGACAATTTTAGGCCTAATTTAAGGTCCATTTCGAAACTTAGTATACTTTATAAAGTCATATTGATATATGGAATACAATTTTGCAAGTTTCAGAGTAATTAAAGTATTTTTGATAACAATCAGAGTAACATTTGCAAGTCTACATCGCTTTATCATCGGACGATGAATAGGCTCCGTGAGGCTATCTCTTGGTATATAGCTCCGTGGGGCTATCCGGTAAAGCAGTATCAAGATATCTATAGACAAGTGAACAAATAGGTTTTAATAATACTCAATATCTAAGGTAGAACAGAGAAAAATCATCCTACCTAGATTGGCTCTAAAGCAACTATCCTAAATAAGGGGATAGCTACTAAGATATAATCACTAGTATAATCCCCTTCTGACCAGTCTATGTTCCATAGTCGGTGTATAAATAACATGTACCAAATATTATACTCCTACCCTAACCATAATATTTTTGAGAGTCAAGATCGAACACGTGGTAGGGAAACATATCCCCATGTTAAGTAACTAAGTCACAAGCTAGCTAAGTAGGCCATAAGACAAAATAATAAACACAACATTGCTCCAATTGGTAATCCTGGCTGTAAGATTACAATTTACCATACATACATCATACTAATACCTAGTTTGAAGAAAGTAGCTCATAGCCTACCTGGCACCATTAAAAACATTAAAAGGCACACTAGAAGAAGTTGAAAATCATGAACGAGTTCGGCACTGCATGAATCTAGTGAAAATGTAATCTATGAGTCAATATGAGTAAAACGAGACTCATATAGCTATATAAATAGAATGGTAGAATGCAAAATAAAAATGGGTTAGTAAACCCTCATGAATAAGAAAATATAATAATAATACCAACACATAAAGTACAACTCATATATCGTATGATACAAAATTAGGCTCAATTTAACGGTAGAAAGTGAAGAAACGAGCTTGAAAAGTTTATATTATATGAAAAACTTTATAACTAGAGAAGAATAAAAAATTTTCACCCTCTTATTGTGATTGTGCTAATGGGAATTCTCGAGCTATGATGCAATCACGTAACCTTAGCACAATCATGCTAAGATGGGGAAAACCTTGTCATAGCACGACGGCATCCTTACAACGCGATCGCGCTTTGTACTTGTGCTAGAATTGATAAAATGAATCACAAAAGTTATCAAATAGAAAGAGAGTCCAATTTCAATATTACATATATCAAATTTTCAGGTAAGAGATATTTCGGACTCAACAGAATCGTCAAAAAGACAATTAAAGGACGTATAACTTGAACAACCCCCAAAAGAATCTATATATAAAAAGGAATTGATCTATAAAACTATTAGGGAGCCAAACTATTGGTCCAAACAAGTCACAGATGACTTGGGAAAGCAACCACGATGCTCTAAATATAGAGGGAATTACAGGAATCTTAAGAATGTCCCCAAGGCCCGTTACATTTATTTTATATAATTTCAACGTCTAACAGTTGAATTTTAGTATAATTGGTAATTGGTTCAACTTTGAGCTGTATCATTTTATTTTCAAAAATATTTTATCATAAAACTATTTATTTATCCAAAGAACGTTAATAAATCATGATGAAATAACAAATTAAGTATAAATCTAATGTTTTGATATAAATTTTCTATTGAAGAGTTAAATCATTGATAACATCAAACTTAGTATATCAATAATTCATTTTAATATTTTACAAAATTATTAGTTTTAAATATATGGAAAAGATAAGAAAGAGTATAAAATTAGCCAGCTTTAATTATGTTATCTAATGACCAATTAAATTGTTACTATATTATCCATATTAAAATCTTAAAAAAATCTCAATTTTAATTCTCCAAAATGATCTTGAGTCTAAAATAGCAATTATTTTGCTCATTGTTTCACCTAAAGCTTTTCAGCTAAATTTAAGCCTTTTGATGTGTAGATAATATTAAGATCAATGAATTTGATTGCTCGTGATTATTAATATAAATTCTTTAGTTATAAGTTTATTAGGCCTGAATAAAGGTCATAAAATATACCTAGCATAAAGCTAAGTTGAAAACTTTCATACCGATTGAGTTTTGATATGGGTGTCTACTAGATACAACTTCAAATGGTCATATCTCTTATAACATATGGAGTTAATATACTTATAACCTATCAAAATTAAATTTCTTCGAGTCATATTTCCAACATTATAAACTGTTAATCAATCTGAGGTCGGAGATAAAGGTTATTGTCATTTTACTAAGCTCTATCTAGGCTGGAATAGTGATACCGCCTGTGGACCTTATACTACCGCAGTGGTAATTCCCCGGTTATGAGTCATTTTTGATGGGCTTTGTCCCCTAACTGTAAAATTTAATCCTCCAATCCTAGAGGGGTGACTCTCTAAGGTTAAGGGTGAAATTTCTTCGTTGAGATAAGTTTTTCAGTCATCCTCTATCTTTTACAATCCTTTAGCATCTTAGACTCATTATAAAGATATTCAATGGTGGAATTATGGGTAAAGGTGGTTTTATGGAGAAAATTTATGGTTATTTTTTGTATCACCTAGATTTGATTTATACTATAAAATAATAATTTCTAATATGAAATTACTAAACTAGCTTATGTAATATTGTTGGCTGGAATCTGGTGAGACCTTTAGCATGAAAATTTCATTAATGAAAATGGGTTAAGTTTGACCTTTAATAAGGATATAAAGTAATTTTAAAGTCCCTAAGTATTTTCTTGAAGCGTAATTTATTAATTACTCTTATTATTGCTTGATTTTTAGATTATTGCTTATTCCAAGGCCTAAAAGTGAAGGAGCATCCTTGACATAACATATTACTTTAAAAATCTTGGCATCCAATTAGGCTAGGTTAATGAGCATTATATTGTTTTAATTTATATATTTAATATAGAATTAATGGAAGAAAGAATGTCTTGGCACACAACAAACGGTTCAGGTTGATAAAATACAAGGATTGGTTTTAAATCCTAAAAACTATGTAGTTAATTAAATATGTGACTTTTTATGATATTATGTGCTACGTGCCCGAAAGGGGATTGTGGTGAACAAAGTATATGAATATGATATTTCTTTGTTGTTATACTGATGAACCTAGTTGAGTTTAAAGGAAATAAGTTTATTTATATCTAGGTTATGTGATGAAGTAGTGAGGAGAGTAATTCTATGAATGAATGTGCTAGTTATGGGTAGTGATGTTTGACCCCAAATTTTGGTATTTGATAAAGTAGAGAGAAAGTAAATATTAATGATTATTGGAGGCTAGATTAGGACATGTATGATTAAGTGTTGTAATCGCAGTTTACTTTATGATGTCCTTACTTGGGTTTTGGTCACATAATCTATTTTGAATTCTACACATGAAAGAACAAATTGAAGATAAAAAATTATTTATCTAATTATGCCCATGAGAGGATGAATTAATGATAATTTTTATTCATTGAATTATGCCCATGAGAAGCCAAGTTGATGGTAAATGATTTATTGAGTTATACCCATGAGAGGAAAAATTTATAGTTAAAAAATAATTATTTGAAATAAGAAGGTCATGATATACATTCATAAAGCTCGAAAGTGCAAGTCGAATATGATTAGTGAATATAAAAGTGAAAAGATGTGATCTTGCCTCTATGGTTGTTATATCGACTTCATACTGACGTTATGCATTTATGTCTATTACTTTCAGTTTCA
>JBDJHY010425232.1:0-17895 GCA_039654485.1 Withania somnifera | reverse complement strand
GTTCAAATAAACTACACCCACTATTCAACCCCCCCCTTCTAGTGTGTGTCATACGCCTTACATTTGGAACTTAAAAATGGTAGAAATATCTTTGAAGACTCAAATATGGGTTTTGAACAATGTAAAAAGAATAGATTGCCCCTCATTTAATCTCAGAAAATTTTCTCTTACAAACCCACATGGATGATTGTATGGTTCATATTGCTTTCATACGCCTCGTATGGATGCACCCCCCTTGGATCGTATGCCTTCATACGGTTCCTACAAAGGCCACCTGACAACAAATAATATAATTTTTTAAATAATATAATTTTTTAAATGTACTTTTGAGATTTATTTGGAACCCCGTAGACACAAATTATATATGCATTTTGAGTGTAGACAATATTATGGATTCAATAGAGCTATAAAAACTTATATTTGAGGTCTCCTTGACCCACTATACACCATGGTTAGTAAAATATAAATTTTTCTCTAAAATACCAATACATACTTGGAACCTCCGAAAAATTATCTGACCCTTCTTCTAGACCAAAAATGACATTTCAGATCCAAAGAAATTGATAATATGAATATGAGCGCTCTAGCATAAAATGTTGACTAAAGTTACTTATCTTTAAAACTCAACCTATCTCGTCAAATGGGTTAAAATAACCAAGAAAGGCATAAAACAGAAAACAACGGTCCTCCCAGACCAAATTCCACTCTATAGAGATGATGGAACTGATTGAATTCAGTTCCAAGAATCAGAACTTTGAATGTTGACTAAAGTCAACTATTTCAACTTAAAGGCTTCCAAAATTGAAAAATTCTCAAAACTTACTACTTTCTACTCAGATTTCAAAACCAATCCTACTGAATAAATATAATCGAGGACAACTATCGAGAAAGAATAAATGATAATTTGACAAGAAGTGTCAATAATAACCTTCAAGTTCATTACATTATCCACCACTAAAATCATGTTCATCCTCGAACATAAAGGAATAAAAAGTACTTGAAACCTAAAAATTGTGGATATTTGGCATACATATCAGACTCAATCTCTCACACAGCCTCTAAAATTAGACGATTCTTCTAATGGACTTTCACTGAATAAATTTATCCTTAATCCTCAACTTTCTAACCTATTGTCTAATATAGTCTCAAGCTCCTCCTCATAGTTAAAGTCTGGATCCAAAGTCACAAACTCATACTAAATTACATAAGAATCATCAGGAATGTACTTTAAAAGAATAGAAACATAAAAGACGAATGAACTATTGATAAACCACATGACATAGCTAACTCATAAGTCACATCACCAACATGCTTAGGAATATAAAATGGGATAATAAACTTAGAGCTAAGTTTTCCCTTCTTTCCAAACCTCATTATATCCTTCATGGGTGATACTTTAAGAAAAACATGATTGCCCTCCATGAACTCTAAGAATTGGATCCACCTATCAATATAACTCTTTTTCCTACTCTAGACTGTTAGTAATCTACTCTTAGTGACTTAAACATACTCCATTGAATTACAAAGCAAATCTATATCAGGGGCTCTCACCTCAAAATCATTGAACCCATCAACCGAAGATCTATATATCCTACCATATAAATTCTAAAAAGGAGTCATCTGAATGCTAGAGTTGTAACTGTTATTATCATAGTTATCAAAATTCAGTCTCAGATTACGATCTGATAAAGGACAAATTAAGCTACTCTAGGCTTAGAACCTACACAAGTGTAGAAAATCAAGGAAATGAGTACCAAGATAAAACTACAGCTGTTCAGAAAGTATCTCTAACTAGCTCTAAAACAAAGTGGTGATGAGAACCACTACCATGAAAACCTGACTGCAATCCTCCTAAGACACCAAGTAATAAAAAATATCATAATCTAACAGGACGTAGGGGACAACAACAATAAAGTTAACTATTCAGTAGAACCAATAGTAAATATCTAAAATCAATTAAAAATATCAACATGAAGTCCCATGGACAACCATCATAATAAAGTACCAATATCTCCCTAGCAAACACCTCAACAAATAAGTAGCAATATCAATAAAATACCTAAAATAAAAAAAAACACAAGTGTCAAGATCTCACCTTCGGTCTATCCTAAGTATAGGACTTCTTGGTCGAGTCAACTTTCAATTCATGGGGTAAATCCCATTAGTTGTACAATAAAATTATGAAGGAAGCCTCTATTTGGAGGTCTTTTATGGTAGATTGGGAAAACTAAGTACTTGCCTTAATTGTTATTTTTGGGAATGGAAAAGAGGTTGGAAGTGTCATCTCTACACCTAGTGCTACAATTATTTGAGAGGATGACTTTGGACTTGGTGATGTTGATTCCTTGGCCAGAGTGGTGGCTAAGGCTATGGATGGTGTCTATGATAGTTTGGCAGTTTTTAGTGTCAGCTTTGGCCGAAAGGGTGGGATAATAAATAAAGAATAGATGTGAGATTTTGATCCCATTTTTGATGATTAAAACTGGAGTACACCTCATGTTTATCTCCTCAAAAGGAGTTTCATGCATATAAAAAAGATATAGGGAGAGGGGTCATCTTATTGTATTCCTTTAGATGGTCTAAAAAAAGGTGCTTTTGCTTCCATAACCAACACAACAATACTGGAATATGAAAATAAAAAAAAAATAAGGTTAATGATCCTTTTAACAAACCTGAAGAAATGAAAAGGCTTTCCAGTGAAAGACCATTCTAGTTTGTCAATGGCCTTCTCTAGATCTATCTTTAAGATTATGTTAGCCCTTTTCCGTTTATTATTGAAAAGGATCTAATATACTCCTGGACAATGATAACATTGTTAGAGGCTCTTTTGTTTCAAAGGAAATTAGCTTGACTTTAGGAAATGATGATGGAGAGAAAAGTCTTGATTTTATTGGTAATAATCTAAGTGAAAATTATGTATTAAGTGTTCCCTAAATTAATGGGTTTGAAGTTCCTAAGGGAGGTTACGTTGGTGCACTTGGGAATAGGGCATAAAAAAGTGGTGTTAACCATTATCCATGCAAAAATTGAACATGGAGGGTGCTATGATATCCCATCATTTTTAGCACATTATTGGGTTTATTTCATTCAGTTTCATCACATTTCACCATCCAACTGATCCTAGACTTAAGCTTCCAAGAATTAAATTTATGTCTAAGGATATCACTAATCTCTTTGGTTAAAGACTTTTCAAAGTCTTGAAGAAAGTCATGAGTAGGGTAGTTGGTGATTTTTTGGATTTCAGCTAACCTTGTTAGAATTTTATTCTTCTTATGGAAGATGTTACTAAAGGTATATTTACTTCAAGTGGTGATTCTCTTGTCAAGGTGGGAAGTAACTTTAGTGATGTCATTACTTCCCTTAAAGAAGTTCTAACCAATTTTTTGAAGGTAGGATACGATAACCATATTATTTCCACTCCAAAGAGCTTGTTGCTCACACATTACAACATTTTAGGTCTTCGACCATCCCTGAAAAGTGTAGCTTAAACTGTCAAAAAGTGTGGCCTTGACCAAAGTCCGCACTTTTCAAATTTAGAAAACGCTTTTGAGAGAGTGGTAAAAGCATGCGTAACCTTTTACCTAAGGCCACGTTTTTTGAGTATGGCCTTACAAGCCACATCTAAAAGTGTGGCCTATTTTGTAACAAAGGTCTCGCTTTTTACACCCCCTCCCCCTCATATGGCAACACTTTCGCATACTAGAGCTACACTTTGAAAGTGTTCCCTTTGATATTTTATAGGCTACACTTTTTAAATGTGGATTTCAAAGAAACATTTATAAAACGTAGCCTCTGCCTATGTATATGCTTGATGTACAATCCCTTTGTTCACACTTCTAAAACTATATGTTTTGATGATTTTAAGAATTAAATTAGCTAATAAATTCTAAAAGAAATAATTCAAATTCATATATACTTGCAATGAAATTTGACTTGGTAATGTACTACAAATTAATAAGACATTTTTATCAAAATTTCCACAAGAATAAACTTTACAAATGAAACTAAAAGTATTCGTATAGAGTATCATGAATAATAGGCATCCTAATTGTCCAAAATTCTTTGCAATCAAATTGATTTTCTGTCAGTATTATCAATTGCATCACTCACATCTTCCTACACATAAATAAATTAATAATTTAATAAAAATCAAATTCTAATCACTCATAAAAGTATTGTAAAAGTATGCTTCTATTTCAAGAACATAAACATCCCTTGAAACAAAATAAGAATAACCAATAGTAGAACAAACAATTACCTATGGTACTGAACAACATACTCACATGAAGCACAAGAATCTCAAACAGCATATTCATCAAATCAGTGCTTTTCAAAGAGAATAAGGATATAAAAATAGGCACTAGGAACACCAGGAATTTGTTGGATATGTTAATTGATAGTGTTAATACAGTTACGGAAGGAAGAAAGTATATTATTACTTTTAAAAGGTTTCTGCAATTAGAAAAAAATAAAATTTTTATTCTTGCTTCTAACCAGCGGAAAAATATTTAGTCAAACCTTTATGTTCTCTCAATAATTGTATCTTTAGATATATAAATCATTGAACATGTTGAGAGCTAATTGATAGTGTAAAACACAAAATGAATAAAAAGTTATATTTCTCACTATGTAAGAATAATGACTAATAGTACCTCCAATAAAATGCATAGGGATCATCAGCATACGGATTCAGAGATCCTTCTATGAACAAATAACCTATTTTTCAGGTTTTGAATGACCTCTTTTAATACCCTGCATGAAGATTAAGTAACGGATGTTAAAATAAGTTGAGCTTAAATATGGAGATTTGTTTGTCTCTTATAACTTTATTAGCTAATAAAGTCTCTGGCAGTCTTGATTTTGGTGTCGCTTTTTATTGTGCATTAATGGTTCTTTTTATAATAAAATAATATAGATTTAAAATATTTTCACAAGTGAATCACGACATGTGGTAACTTTGATATAATGAAATTTGATAATTATTGCAAGTGAACAAAAACAGGTAATGAGTCATATCCCAATAATTTTTTTGGAAGTCTTTAGTCTACACCTTTGGTGTCTTTTTCTTATTGTCCTTTTTAAGGATCATGTGATACTACAACAATGTAAATATTAGACTCATCATATACATTGGTAGACTAGCAGTTTACTAAACGACATACTAGAGTCAGTTAACGATTGTCAGCAATGCTGTAACGAATCCAATTTTACATACATCAAACATGACTAGGCTTTTTGTATTTCTTCATTTTGTGATTGTTCTTCCATTTCTAGTTTCAAATCCATACTCATGATAGATAACCTAGATTCACAAAGTAAGGAAGAATAGTGAGAAAGAACATATAGATCAATCAGGTGTCTATCACAATAAACTGATAATGCTAAATGCTGAGTTAACCATCAGATCATAAAATATTATCTCCACATATGGTTGGGCACCGAACCGGGACCATATCAAATCCGATCCGATCCGTTACATATCGGGATGGGACGAATTGACAGGTATTGGGATCCAGACCGGGATGGGATCAGATTTTGTCCCGGTTATTTCAGTCTGGTTCGCTGACAATTTAAAAAAATAAATAAATAGGTATAATGGTTATATAGTCATTAGGTCCCCCAGCCTACCTGGCTCATATTTTTCTATAAATACCTGGTTTTTTTCTCTTTTTTTCATCAAATCTTCTATTCTCTCGTTTATCTCTAATCTCTCATTTTTTTTCTCAATTTTTTACTCTTAATTCTCAAATTTGTTTCTTTATTTTGTTAATATTTTTTAATTGAATATTAGAAGATTAATTTGGTGGATTTTGAAGGAATAATCTTCTTCAACTTTCGTCATCAACTTATTCATTTTCACTTATTTACATCTACTTTTATGCAGACGTTTGGTATATTCGTTCCATTCTTTAACCTTATTATTTAATTTGTATATTTCTTATTAATTATTTTTTATTAAATTTATTAATTTAATTTTAATTTTATTATATTATGATTTTTGTCTAAAAAAAGTTTCGGAAAGAAAGACATGCTTCAAAAAAAAATTAGGAAAATGATAGGTTCTAGTTCTTCTTTACAATAATCTAAAGTTCCTCTAATTAGAATAAATATTGATAATTTGACGTATGTGGATGAAAATGATTTGGTCTCTCTTCAAAATGTACCATAGAAATCAATACTAATGCTCATATTTCCCATGAAGTTTTTGAGAGAATTACCATAATTTTTTAGAGAATTAAGATGAAGAAGTATAAGTAGACGTAGAAGAAGATTTAGATGAAATACCAACTACTCCTACTACCGAAGCGCCAACTCAAGCTTCAGATGAAATTGAGCTCGTGGTTGGAGCTAGTCCTCCTTCTGTTTCCCAAAGAAAAAGAAGGGGTAAGGCTCATATAGCAAGTCCTAGAAAATCACCTGTCTGGCATTTTTATTTTTTTGAATAACGAAAAAACTATTTCTACTTATTGTCTTTGTTAACAAACATAGGTTTATAAATATGACGGTAGTGGAGGTTCGACAGAGGGTGATTAGACATCTGCTAATAGTTCCCGGCCATCGTATAGAGGTTCAAATATGGTTTAAAGTGAACTAAATCGTTCAAACCTTGTTGACCCTCTTTTATCTCTGTCCTATAACAGGGATCGTGATATTGAAAATTTTGCTAAAATAATTATTTTTTGTAGTTTGTCTTTTAGTTTTGGAAAACATCCTGCTTTTATTACATATATTCACGATACATTTAATCCCAGTTATGAAGGTATTTTAAGAAGTACTGTAAAAAAGAGATATATTTAATTTTCATGAACAATATTGTCAAATGATTCGGGAATATTCTGAATTAATGATTTGTAGAGTTTCTATTACCACTGATATGGGCCGTAGTCCCAATGGTTTTAATTTTTTAACTGTTACTATACATTGGGTTGATTATCAATTGATATTTACTAAAAAGAATTATAGTTTATAAAATTTGTTAATAGAAAAAAGGGGTGCTTATATTGATAATACTATTGCTGAAATTTTAGCTCTTGATAGTACTATTGCTAAAATTTTAGCTTTTTATGAACTTTGTGATTACATACTTATTATTACTTTAGATAATGATTCTGCTAATTTAAGTGTCATAAACATGTTAAAAGCTAAAAAATATCTAGCTTGCCTAAATGCTTTCATGTTAAGATGTGCTGCACATATCTTAAATTTGATTGTGAATGATGGTATGACATTATTTAAAAATAGTTGTTAAAAATTAATAATGCTAGTTTTTAAATTTTTCATTGTATAAAAGTAGTAGAATGAATCGTTTTAAGAAACTTGCAAAACTTCCTTATAGAAAAGTTTCAAAACATGTTAAAACAAGATTAAATTCTTTTATTGAAATGCTTGAGGTTGCATATAAATATATAAGTTTTATTATTATGCATTTTAACGGATATATTTCTAATCCCAAATTTAAAATTACTGATAATGATTGGGATAGTTAAATGAACTTGTAAAATTTTTTAAATCATTTTATGAAGCCACAAATATTTTGTCTGCTTTGTATTATCCTATTATTACTGAAATTTTATTACATGTATTTAATATTACAACTCGTTTTGGTGAATATAGAGATAAACCATTATTTCAAGAGGTTGTTGAAGTTATGATTGAAAAAATGCAAAAAACATTTTTTTTATCTCACAAATTTGTTTTAACCGTTATTTTTTTAACCCTTAATATAAAGAAACTGGTGCAAACGCACTAGTTAAATGTATTTATGAAAATTTAGATATTCAATCATATGAACAACGAGTTTGAAAACTTGTCAAAATAAAATTAGATTACATGCTAGAAAAATTTGCGCATTACAAAAAAAATAATGTTGACGCTCCACAAAGTAGTAGGCCTAAACAAAATTTTCATAGATGAAGTCTTAGCTTGATATTGATTTTTATAATAAATGCGATTTTGATGACTATCTAAACTAGGGACTCGATAATATAACAGACAGTGAAGGCATACCATAACTTTTGAATTGGTAAAGAGTTCGAGAAAATCAATTTCCAAAACTCAGCAAGATGGTGAAGGACTTGCTAGCTTTTCAAGAGACATCGGTAGTTTCAGAGTCAGCTTTCACTGTTGGAAGATTTCAAATTGATATTCCCTAACAGAAGACAGCTTAGAGATTTCAGAGATTGGATCAACGTCGACCGACTCAACAAAGGACTACCATGGTTAACTTCACAGTATGAATTATTTGTAGATTTGATATTAATGACAATAATGATAACGACATGAAACATGAAGATCGTTTGCAAAATTTACCAAGATCATTCGTTTACCACACTCAATCTTTACAAGAGTTGGACGACAGTTTTTCCAGATTATACAACTTTTAGTATTACATTCGCGACTTAGTTGAACCAGAACCCTTCCTGAAGATGACTGCGTAAATTAGACGCTTTACAAATAATTTTAAATTATAATCAAAATTTGAATATTTAAATAAAATTAAGATTACTATCATTTGTTTATACTTTAAGTTTTTTTCAATGAATCTTTTAACTTTTAAGTTATAAATTGAAAAACTTAAAAAAAAAACTATATATATAAAATTCAAATCTTATATACACTCTAAAAAATGTAAAGTTATATAAAATTAAAAAATATAAGCTAGAAAAATTTTCAATTCTTATCTGAACTTTAAAAATGTAAAGTCATAAAAAGTTTGAAAAGTTATATAAAATTATAAAAAATTATTAAAAATAAGCTAGAAAAAATTTCAATTCCTATCTGAACTATAAAATGTAAAGTCATAAAAAGTTTGAAAAAAATTAAACAAAATAAGTTACAAAAATTAGAGCTTACAAATTAAAAAACATACAAAATACTACATATATACCTTACAAAACATCAAATTTTACAAACTTCAAAAATTTTAAATTTTTTAAAAACTTAGATATGAAATTAAGATTTGGTATGCTAGTTAGGAAAAAAAATATGCTATATAAATTTCGAATATTATACAACTTTTAAAAATTATTTTAAGAAAAACTATAAAAAAAAAACTTACAAGTTAAAAAGTTATTAATTGAATAAATAAAAAATAAATTCATATATAATTCGTAAAATAATTATAAAATAAAAATATTTGATAAATTAAAAAAAGTGTACCGGACCGGTGACGGGACTGGAATTCCGTACCGATTATTCCGGTACTGGTTCATCTTGATCCGGTCCGGTACCGGTTCATCCCGATCCAGTTCCGGTAATGCACACACTTGTCTCCACATAAGGGGATGAAATCAGAGTGCCATATGTTAGATATCATAATGCAAAATGAATTCATAATAAATCTGTAGCTAACGCATTCAACACAAGTAAAGTACTATTGATACTCAAGCTAATTGTGCAGAAAGCTAATTAAGCCAAAATGTTTGGGTTAACCAATAACTGAAGTTAGCCACTCACCTTCCTACTATGTTTAGGCAGACTTCCTGTATTCACCTGCTCAACTTTCCTCAACAAATTAGATAACAAGTGTTTGACTTCCTACTAGATAATGTGAATCCTACCAAAACGTTGAAACATAAGCTAAAGTCATCATGCTAGTTTAGAAATGAAAGGAAACCAGAATGATCTGTGACTTTGAATGTTTGCAACATCCTTGGCTTCAACTCTCTCAGGTGCGAGCTAGCCCCTTTTGCCACTATCAGGGTGGTTTTTGTTTTGGTTACCGAGCAGAGAGTTCTGCACATTTCAAAAAATTTCAACAATTATGGTTAAAGTTAGATATACTAACCAAATTATTTGTATTTAACGTATTCAGAATCCTCTGAAGTAGCAATCAGATTGACCTTTCCCATCACTCTCAATTTAGATCAGAAATATAATTATCAGAATCTCTATCAAAGGTCATGTTTGCGAGTCTTTTTCTCATTTATTCTCATGTTGGAAGCAGTCATATCAAATCGATCACAGGAAGACGAACAAAAGTAGCTGAACTCAGTGATCAGAATGATAAAGAATACAAGTTCAACTACTTAACACACAAAGAAAATATGTGGTGTTAACTAATATGGGAACACCTATACCTTAAATAAACAGAGTGTGTTACCTACTATGGGAGAAAAACACAGTTTATTTGTATAAATAGATTAAAAACTTATCAATTTGTAGATTTGTATGTAATATGCTAGTGTTTCAACGTCAATGACTTTGTATAGCTATGTGGTTAGATTACGTACAATTAGATAGTTCAAAGAAGTTCGTAGGCATGCCAGCTTTGCTGGACTAGAATCTCGATTCTGTCAAGAAAGTTCCTTGGATCATTGAATCTTAAAATTAATAGTGAAAGCAAAAGATAAGTTTTGGATCCACCCCTATTTATCATTTTTCCGTTCATTCCACTCCAAGAAGAGCAAATTTATATCCATTGATACTTGAAAATGATCTAATATAGTAACATTTACGGGCAAACCAAGCTTTAAAACATGAAAGACAAGAAAGAGAAAAAATTTTAATCCCTAGGGATTAGAAGTTAAAACTAGCTGGTCAATGGAAGATAAGCTCTAAGTTGTTTGGACTTTCAAAACATATTTCCGCACTCGTGTTGGATCCTTTAAGAATTCACTATTTTTGAAGGATTCAACACACACCCATAGATATTTTTAAAGAATCTGAACAACATGGATAAGCTAATAAGATTCGGGAAGTAAATTACCGGAAACCTTCTCAATATGTTAAGGTGGTGGGTTTTTATGGAAATAAGAATATGTATATTGTTAAGGAAGAGATTCTCAATATGTGAGGAATTCAATGAGGAGATGGGTAAGTCAATTTTGACTTATACCTCTGAGGAAAGCATGAAATATTGGCTTGCTAGGCTTCTAACGAATATGCAAGGATTGCTAGGCTTCTAAAGCATGAGCCACCTTTAGTTCATTTCATACTTATATTCAAGGGAACAACGTTTTTGTAAGGTCCAAAGTTCTAACAATAAAGCTTGAATAACATACTATAATAACATCAAAAAAAGTACTTAAGCCATACTCTTATTTGGTTAGTGAATCAACAAAATCTTTAAATAGGACGTAGTCTGGTCAGCTGAGACAATAGAAAAATAAGCTAAGGGCAGCTTGTCAGGAGTTACCTGTAGACAACCACATCGCTGAGGGAGAACTTGTATATTCTAGGCAAAGCTTCTCTACCACAACAAAGTCACCTGCGCCATAATGACTAGCTGATAGTTTCATTTATGTTCATAGCATGAAACTTTAAGAACTTAAAGAGAGGGAAAAAAACTAGTTATGAGTCAAGGATCTCAGCCATCATGTGGATTAGACATTGAAATGCCACCAACAGAAACAATTCTAGCATAACAATCAGAGACAGCAGCACCTACGCGCCCAAAGGTGAAATAACTCTTAGTTAAATTCCAGAGGATGTTCACAGTTCCCATATTTAGGCAGCCAAAAATTATCTGCACACACTGTTCAAACCCAAGAAGGTTCTTTTAAATAAAATCAACAAATATGACTTTCAAAAGTAAGCATGTTATAGAGCCTATTTCAAAATATGAAGTGCTTTGACATTGCGAAAGACTTCAATCTACTCCTCCTCAATCCCAAACTAGTTGGGGTGAAACCCTTAAATCCAATCCACTCTGTTTCGGCCATGTCAGCTATATAACTCATTTAGGCTGCACTCTATTGAAGTTAGTCTATCTAGCAGAAACATTCTAAACATCTCATAATAACTTCACAGTTACATGAATCAACTAACAGAGGGGAGGTGACACTTACAAATGATATAGAGCCACTGGGAAGAGAGAAGAAGAAAATCAAAGGGAAGCTTCGGCAGTCAATTATGGTTGTCACTTAATTTGCAGCTTTCATCTTATAGCTCCAATATTTAAGAAATTCTTTACTTTCAGGGGACATAATTAGTTTATGATCTTATTCGAGAAACACGAAAATCAAAGTAACATTTCCAGAGAGATAAATACAATCTGGAACCTGCACAAAGTTTATCGTATTCCGTTTCAAATTCGATGAAAATATATTACATTCCTATGTTCCTCATATTTCAAACCCACAGGGAAATACGACACTGATAATAATAAAATATAAATTAAAATACTAAAGCATAATGCTAAATGAAAGTACCAGGTCATAATATCTTTGGAAAATCAACTCTAAAAGTTAATCCTTTAGCTTCTCGAATACAAATAATCACAGATCTTCATATATCTAATATTAATACATGGAAATCACCACTAGAATAGTAGGATAATAGACATTAACCACTAATAATACTGATATATTTAAAGCATTGACTTCTTATATGTTTAGCTAACAATATTTACAAATCAAGCTAATTATTATGGACTTCCCACTTTCACCTTCTCAAACCAAAGCAACCAATTTACCACTAAGGAGTGACAACAAACACCTGTTCAGTATAATCTCAGTTGATATACTTGATAGCTAAAACAAACATCTTTTTATCTCTATGTCTCCACGAGTGTCATCCAAAATTATCCCACTACTTTAGTACACATCAATCTCTGGATTTTCTTTAAATTCTCAAAGATATTAAAAATAGCAGCCTGGCCAGCTGTAAATGCAACTAAATGAGGAGATGGCTCACCTACTGACCTAAAATATATAGATATTTGCAATTATAAAGATGACCATCATATTAAAGCTCTTAAACTTGAAAAAGAATGTTAGAAACTACTCAAGCTTCATAAAATAGTATTCACTTCGAGTAGTTAACACAGCTAGAGTTACATTCAGAACTGCTCCTCCTACGTAAGCTTTCTCTAAGATCACCTTTCTACCATACAAGAAAGCAGCATAATTGCAGAAAAGAATAAAAGGATTAACCCCAAGCCTTTGCTACTTACAAGTCCTTCATGTACATCAGATTCGTATGCCTTTTGTACGGACTTGTTACACTCCTTCGGAGCCTACTTTTAACCTATGAATGATGCTACCTCACACACACGTACACTGTAACAGTGGGTGTGAAGGTGCAGAAAATTCAGCCGGAATCACAACATAGAATGCTGGTGATACCAAGAGCTTGAACACTTCAAAGTTATCTTGAGAAATATTAGGTGTTACGATAGACAGATGAGGTGACAAAAGAGCTACGGTTCATAATCTTGGAATGGTGAAAACTCACTTTGCTTGTATGCAATGACATAACTATGTTATAGAGGAATCTAACGATAATTACTCCTCCACAAATACTGAAAGCAATGGAAAAGAAAAGAAAAATAGGGGATTGCAAGAATTTTTCAAGTAAAATAAAAGGCACAGGAGAGTTAACAGAACTTTTGGATGCATTGCATAGATATATTTACTATCTATGATTCTATTCACTGTACACCACTGCATTGAATTCTTGCACAAAACAAGGCTAACTAAACAAGAGATGAAGTGTTCAAATAAAGGTCAGCAGATGCTAACATCCAATGTTTCATTTCATAGTTCGACTATTGTGCTAGAAAGATTCATAAGATAGAATTATCTAGGCAACCAGAGTAGAAGAAAGGCAGGAGAACCAGTTGGAAGCTCATCAAAACGGTTAGCAAGACTATTACATTCATTGCGCATTGATCAGACTGAGGTAAGAGCAAATAAAGGAGAAACTATAAGCATGATCCAGTATGTGCTACTTTTTCTTTAAACAACTGCTAAATGCAATATTGACCAGATATGATGAATATATGCAATACGTTCTTTATAGGTACAGCCAGCTAACTTATAGAAATCGCAACCTCAGGCAAGAAATGAGCCTCAATAAGATTCATATCTTTGCACTTATATATACGGATGTTAACCTCTTCATCAAAAAAAGTAGTAACAATAAGTAAATGGAAAGACAACGAAAAATGGTTGGTATTTCCTCCAGTTATTTCTCAACTGTCTATTCTAGTCCAAACAGCAAAAAATATCTAATTTAAGCCAAAGTTAAAGTTAAATGAACATGAACTCATACAATAGGGATTAATAGAAGAATTCATGTCACATGCGTGTGATCAGGTCACAAACCCTCTTTCAATCAAATGCACATGGTTTGGGGGTTTAACGAATTAAGATACAAACACTCAAAGAAAACAAAATGCAGATTCCACATTCAAGTTATTAAAGATATCTATTTTTCCGTTTTAAGAATAAAGATACAAATACTCAAAGAAATGAATTTCTGTCTTAATTCAATGGCATATTTTAAATGCAGGCGACTCAATTCCAATAACTTAAAACTGGACTTACATATGAGTACCATAAGTTGAACCTATTATCCTCAATATTAGCATTCACAATAACTCAGTGCTTCTATGTCAGATCAGTAGTTCATAATTCCATAGCTTTAGGAAACTAAACGTGAAATCAATTAGAGTATAACCTTTCTCCAACTAACCCCACCCTACCCCAACTTAAAATTAATAAATAACCAGATGTTATAATAGGAGGAACATCAGTCAAGGTAGAACCTAAACTGCAAAAAGAAATAAACGAATCAAAATAAAAGCAAGAACTCACAACCCAATCTGGCTTTGACAGCGAGCCAAAGAACACCATAGGCAAACAAAGATACCAACGAAGAAAAATAACCGAAGGTGGGAACCTGTTGCAAGCTATGACTGGAAGGATACTACCAATGTTCTCCATAATATCATTGTCAGCCACTCCAATAATAGTCAGCAGCTGCTTATGGAAACCCAACAATGATTTCAAAGTTGAAGAGGAGAGAAACCCTTGAGAATTTAAAATAGGGCGGATAGTACTCTTTGCTTTCCAGGAATTAGGGGAAAATAGACAGATGGAGGGAACTTATTGATTAGGAAAAAATTTATGAGAATTAATAGGGCACAATTATAAAGTGTTGTTTTTAAAATAATAAATTTAGCATTCTTCAAAGTGTGGCTATATGTACAAATAAGTGTTGCTAATTATTTTTGAATTTGACAACACTTATATTGTGTAGCTTATAATACTAAAGAGCACACTTTAAAAGTGTGGTCAAAACTTTTGTGTGCAAAAACTCTGATCATTTTGAAAAGTGTTGTCCCAACTAGCATTGCCTTAGTTAACTTAACTAGAAGGGGGCAGTGGTCAAAGTGGATTCTGAGAAGGTGGGTCACAGTAGCTTCAACCTTCAAGGAATAGTTGAACACATTGATCATTTTCAAGGAACCTATTAAGTCTTTTAAGGATAATGCTACGTATATTTCTATAATTGAAACCTAGGTCAATTAGCAAGAGTTGATTAATACAGTTCCAAAAGCGATAAACTCCATTTTTATTGCTACTTCAACCCCCATATTTATCACTAGCCTTGAGGATTTTGCTAAAATCCCATTCCATCTGCCAACTATTATGATAAAAGTGTCTAATAGCATCAATAAATATGATTAGTTTTTTCCAACGCATAAATCTATCCTCATAAGTTTTTTCTAGCATGTATAACACTTTAAAACCAGGAAGATGGGGGGAGGCACTAACCTTGACAGAAACATCCTTAAGTAGTGATGGAGATGTTAGTGACACATGATAACAATACCTCCTAAGCTCTCTATAAAACTAGACTAAATCTAGTTGGTCAATCTAAGCTCCTTAGCAAGGGTCTTATGTCCAGCCATCCTAGTCTCTAGTAAGGCCAATAGAATGGGATTTTCGATGTTGATCATGGATTTGAAGTGCCTCCTAAACTCAGCATTATTGGATCCTTTAAAATTCATATAATGTAACCAACATCATTGGTTTTTGGTTGTTGAGAGGCTCTATCACTACGTCGTTTTCTTTCACCATCAGGTTGGATGTCTCTAGAAGTTCTAGTTCTTTTCTCTTCTTTAGTATCACTTGGTTTATAAGATTTAATGTTATTTTGAACATGGTAACTGTAAGGTCTAAAGGGAGAAAGATAATTATTTCTTGGATGAGGTCCAAAAACTTTTCAAGTTATTAGTTTTCTAGTGAAGTGGCATCCTTGGAAACCTCATTAATGCCAAGATATTTCCATCAGCATGCCTAGTGATTCTTTTTTTCCTTCATTAGGTTGGTCAGTGAAAGAAGGTTGGTCACCTGGGGTTGTTGAGAGGATGCTTATGATAATGTTAGAGAGCTTCTGATATGCTAGAATTTAACAAAATACTTTTTCTTTTGAATTTGAATAAGTGTGAGTTTTTAAGAAACTTTTATTGAATTTAATTATACTTATGTCCTATTTATAGGAAAATATGTAGAAGCAAGAATACTTGGTGAATTGTGGAATAAAAGGGACTTAACAGGACATTTGATGAACAGTCAACTTGATGATGGACCTTTATACATACCTTTAGTGCATACAGTGAGCATACACTCCAAGATGGACAAGTGATGCCCAGGTTGACGAGCTGTCATTGTTATTATCATGACTAAGAAAAAGATCTAAGTGAAGGAGACCAAGTGATGAAGTAAAATAATGGACCATCATTTCATCGATGGACCATCACTTCTACCATTATAATCCCAGAAAACATTAGTTAAGGAGACAGTCAAGATGAAGGACCATCGATCATGTGATAGGCTATCAACTTGACCATAAAATGTAGCTGCAGGACTTTCTACTTATATGTAAATGTCAAAGCGTCCTTGTACTTAGGGTTGTGTGCGAATCAATTTGGGTCAAATTTGACCATTATCGAATTGAAATTATAAATTTTAATTGACTAAAATCTTCATCCTAACTCAATTCATTCTAGGTCTAATTTAATTATTTTGTATTATTTCAATTGATTTTTTCATATTGATAGTTCTATAAGAAACTATTTTATTTTAATTTTAGAGAAAATATAAACAAAATATTAAAATTAGAAAATAAATAACCAAAAAAAATTTTGTAAGTTTAAAGTGATACTATAATCCAACCACAATGCTTCAAAAATCAAAATACTATTTAATAATAATGAACTGTAGTAGCCGCTGCAAAAGATAGGTCTAGGCACCAAGCAGTAGGTAGCAACCATCTTCTTTCAACTAACAAATGGGCATCTCAATTCTCATTAACCATATCCTGCATCAGTATAGATAATATATAAATTTGCTAGAAGGGGTGATGGTATAGATAGGAACAAAGGAATCGAAAAATGATGATATCAATTTGAAGCTACATTATGATTTCAAATCAAGTAGGATGTGTGACAGAAGAAACTATCCCAAAAGGATTTTGTATGATATGAAATTGAATGATAGTTTTCTATGTTTGTTTGATAGCATTAAACTCTTTTAGTTTTGGATTCTTATCTAATCATTGTTTTTTAATCATTTCAACCTTGGAAATTATGTTCTTATTTGTCGTGCATTCTACATTATGGTGTCATGACCCAAAATCCCAACATCGTGATGGCACCTGACTTAACCCCACCTAGATAGGTAAGCTTGTTCAATTCTATAGGGGTAAACACGAAAGAAGAAAAAAAGGTATAATATAAAATACATCTATAAAACCACTTAAGGACCAGTTTCACAGTGTACAAGCCTCTAATACAATGAATATGTAGATGAAAGGAAAACACATGGTTTCAAATGTATAAGATCCTCAATTAGGATCTGATACATAAATAAAAGAGTTTGGGCATCTTTTGAATGATAAATAACTACCTCAACTCTCCTACTCAAGAGCCTCAGACCTAATATAAGGTATGTGATCAAATTGCATCAGACTCTGCACTTACATAAGTGTAGAAAAGCAAGAGTGTAGTTACCAAATAAACAACGGGTACTCAGTAAGTATTCCTAGACTGGCACTAAAATAAAATAACGAAGAATCACAACTATTCCAATCATCCCAACCATAATCCTCCAAACTTTGTGCTATGAATCAGTACAATAGTTTATAAATGAATGTAAATAACAG
>JBDJHY010425016.1:0-17896 GCA_039654485.1 Withania somnifera | reverse complement strand
ACATATACAATGAGATAATATGACCTTAACCCCCTATAATTCAAGCCGAATCAATATCTTCATTTCATGTCTAACCCTATAAGTGACCAATTTCCATTACCAGGTTACCAATAATTTTCATTTTCCACATCAAGTATGTAATTAAACCATGAATTCTTCACCTAGGAACCATATACTGACATGAGTCAATCTAATAATTAATATCAATTACGAGCCAATTTATACCTCAATAATGATATCAAGAATCAAGATGACGAATAATCAAATCATGTACAAGTTACGACAACAATAATAAAATCCTAGTTAAATTGTTTTTGGAGTAATTGAATTTTGAACAAGTTACTATGATAACAATAATCAATACAATCAATTTATCACAAGTGACGAAGTAGTACTCTTCTTAATTTTAAGCATTCAAGCCTGTGCCATGCATCAACTTTATAACTAACACCCAAAATTCTCAATCAAAAAACTTAATCCATAATAGCATCCTCTTATAAGCAATCTTTATCAAGAACATTGTTTATAACTCATTTTTACCCTCGACGGTTTCAAAATTCTGATTTCTAAGGTATCAACTAGTCACCATGGGCAATGTCAACAAGAAGTATAAGATTAAGTCCCAAATCTAAAATTCAAAGTATCCATTTATAGCTACATTTATCAAATCAAGGCACCTTACGTTTTATTTAAGTAAATGATTCAACAATATCCTTAAGAAATCATATAATCACAACTTGCCCATTTTAACACCACATAATCATCAAATCAAGACACTTCAATCAATTCAAGGGAAGGATAAAATTTATGAAATCAGAATATCACGTAATCAACCTTACTTTGGTACTGACATATGAACTACCAAAAATCCCCAAAGTAATTACATTCCCCCAACAACACATAAACTAGAAAGTAATCGTTAATTTTTTTATAAAAGACCAAAGGAACCTTAACATGCCTTAAATTTTGAAAGATCAAGTTACTCTTGCACTTTTCCTTTCCAAATGGCCTTCATCCTGGAAAAATCTATTCATAACATAGTACACACAATAAAATAACTACAATCAACACCTAAATGAGGATATTTAGATCTTTAATAAAAATTTCATCCTGGACCGCAGTATCTACATCTGAATTCTATTCCAAAAACATGTTGTCATTACTTGGGGAACCTATTTATTAAGTTTGGAAAAAATCCCATTGCATTTCATGACACAAAATCAAGAATTAACCATATCCAAGTTCATGTGGGAATCCCCATTTTTTCATCAAAAACATTCAATTCCATGGTTAAAATCATAAATTAGTTGGTGGAAATCAATGTAATCATGCTTAGGAACATTACCCGATGATTTAGTACTGATAGACCACTCTTTGATCTTACCAAAATGAGTAGAAATTTATTGGTTTTGAAAAAATGAGAAGATCCATTGTTCTATAAAATCTCATAGTCCAGGGATTCCTTTACCACAATCGTGGTGCCTCCATCATGAATGCAACCTATTTGGAAAACTAACCTTCACGAACACAGTCCAGCCGCTGCAAACATGAAGGCCAAGAATCTAAATCTCTACGATCACGTCCCCCCAGTAGTGATCACGATGATCCAAAGACTTTACTCTTTGCGAATGTGGCCTAGTGGTCACGAATGTGAAGAAGAAACAACTTTAGTACTAACACTGCAGAACAACAAAACCTAGGTAAAACATGAATCGGATAGACCCTCAGGATTCATTCGAAATCCCATGAAAACAAACCATATATGTAACCCCATAAATTTCAACATTCTAAACTCAACGAAACAACCAAATGATGTATACACGGTCTATATGGACCGATACTCATTTAAGGCTCAAAAATTAACTTTAACTCAAAAAAACTAAAACGTCCTCAAGGCCTACAAAAAATATGAAAGACTTCATTCTAGGAAAAAATCCACCTCCCGAATCCAACCGAACCATCTGATTTTTAATCCAAACACTCTAAGTCCAAATGTTGACAAAAGTCAACTATTTCCCTTAAAACTCAACTTTATCCCGTAGAACCCCTTAAAATAATCATGAAAGGCTAAACTGAAAACAAAGGGGGCTATTAGAATGAACTTGACATTTCGGAGCTGATGGTACTAAATAATATCTTATAGGAGGTCCAAAACTCTAGATAATCCCTAGATTTCCACATTACACACTTATAAGCTTTAAACTCAAAATTTTCAAAACATCATATCGAAACTTATCATATTCCCAAACTAACCATGGAACTACACTTAGTTTGATATAATGTGACCATAGGAAAGGAAAGCAGCTAAAATGCTTTGAAAATGGAAAAATTACATTTAGGGTCATTATATAACTTCATATAGATTAGAAGATATGATCATTTGAAGTTGAACCATACATGAAACAATATGAAAACTACTACGGTAGAAAAACTTTTAACTTAACTTAACTCTAGGAGTACCTTAGACCTTTAATCACCTAAAATATTAATTTCAATCTTTCTTATTGATTTTATAGCCTAGGATCAAGTAGAAATTCATAGGACCTTGACTTAAGCACGCATAGTGATCAGTTCAAACTGTAGCCTAAATTTCGGGGTATTACATCTCTTTTGTATACTTACTATGGAATAAGAAGGTTCATTCATTTTATTGCATGATTTGCAATCCTAAGAAAAATGTTAACTCCCCCGTCGTACTTATTTCATATTCTCCTTGCATGAGTTTGGATAATTCCTTGCATAGAACAGGGTTCGTACTTCTAAATATAATATCATATACATAGATTTGAATGACTAAGTTTTCTAGGAAGTTCTTTTGATGAAGATATTAGTATCAAATTATCCTTTATAAAAAACTATAATTTATCAAGATGGTGATTAAATAAGCATACCGGGATCTTGGAGCTTATTTTAAACTTTAGAGAGTCTAAAGCCATGATGTGGGAATTTTGGATTTTCAAAATCTGGAGGTTGTTTTACAAAGGCTTTTTTAATAAGACCATTTAAAAAGAACTTTTAATATCCATTTGAAATAATGTAAAAACCCTTTGAAGGATGAATATGCAAGCAATACGCAAATAAACTCTAACTTTTCCACCAGAGCAAATGCTAATGTCCTTCAAGGTCATTCTTCAATTCTCAATGTATTTTATCATTTTTTCCTTTTCCTTAGTTGTAATATGTTAAACTAAGTTTGGCTTCATGGTTGGTTCGGAAATGAATTTTGGGAAAGTTTTGGAGAATTCTCAGTTTTAAGCTTAAAGTGTTAAAATAGCTGACTTTAGTCAACATTTGGAGCTCGGGACCTCGGATTAGAAATTTGTCAGTTACGTTAACATCGACATGTGAAATTTGTTCTAGGACTACCATCGCTTTTGGTTTTTACCCTTTTATTGTAATTTTGAGTAGTTTGACAGAATAAGTTAAAATTTTAAGATGAATCACTGGCGTGAGTCTACATTCAAGATTATAGTGCTTGGATTAAAAATTTGACGACTCCGAATTTGGGAGGTGGTTTTTTATCTAGATTGGGCATTTTTATCTTTTTGATAAAATTTAGTAAAAATAGACCCTTAATTAATATCGGGTTCAGGAGATCTCAGATTCATGTTCTAATGGTTTAGTTGAATTTGAAATATCTAATTTTGTATGATTCTATATATAGTTTGTTTGCATCTGACTCCAAATGAATACCAAGGATCCAATTGGAGTTCACTTTATCAGTGTTGTTTTGTTGTTTTCCTGTTTTTTTCATTGCACCTAAGGCTTCATCGCATTCGCGATGCCTATCCGCCATCGCGGTGTCTGAGATTTTTGTGATCCGCATTCATG
Organism: Withania somnifera; assembly: GCA_039654485.1. Taxonomy (NCBI): domain Eukaryota; kingdom Viridiplantae; phylum Streptophyta; class Magnoliopsida; order Solanales; family Solanaceae; genus Withania; species Withania somnifera. Next base: position 14,065 of record JBDJHY010425016.1, on the reverse strand, counting down.
GTAAACCCCCAGCGATTGTGATGCAGGAATTATTTGGCATCGCGTTTATGACCTAATGGTTGTATTTGCGATGTGTAACGAGGTGGACCTAGTAAGATTAACGGGTCGCTATCCCAGTGGACCAAACTTGGTAGGACCATGATTGCAGTGATCTCCACGAACGCGGAGAAAGGACTATTCACTAGGCATAATCTTAAAGCAGATTTTCATGAACTCTTTATTTTTTCATGAAAATACTCATTTTTCACCTTATATTTAGCAAAAAATAAGAGAAAAATTTAAGGATATGAATTTGGTAATATTCTTCAACCCTTTTACATCAATTTCTATCAACTTCAATATTTTTTCACTCCAAAACATGAAGTTTTTTGAATTAAAAATGGTGTTTTGAGCTTGAACTCAAGTTTGAAAACCTTGAGTTTGAATTATGAAATGGATTGGAATATTTAGATTCCCAAGTAATAGGTAACGTGTTTTTATAATAAAATTTGAGTTTTGACCTTGTAAGCCCGAGGTGAATCTAGCACAAGAAAAATAACTCGTGTTTATATTTTCTTGAATGTATTGTGCCTGTGCTACACCATGCGTATGCAGAAGAACTGCAAAAGGAAAAAGCTCACGAGTTATTTTTCTTCTCATAATCAAGGCAAGTTTATGTTCTATGATCTTATAAAGTAATTATGTCTTTTCCTTTCTTAGTTGATTGTAACTTGGGACAATAGGAATTATTGGTGGTAACCGTGTGGGTTAAATGACGAGGATTCATCTGATTACCAATGTCAAGCATACTAGGCTAAAAGAAGTAAATTATTTGGTAATTTATTTCCTATTGTTGAACTTGGTGAAATGGTGAGTTGATTAGGATATGTGATGTCTTGACTTGACTTGAATTATTGGAATTAGTATAATACTATTTTCTCGATTGTAATATATTGAGATTTCATTGTGATATCTGTGTTGGCTATTTAAATTGAGTTGATGATTTGTTAATAATTTCCTACAAGAGGTCTCTGATATGAAATAGCCACTTTTTTTATGAATTGCTTGAGATAGTTGTGCAATTATTTACAATGAGTGTTGCATTATTGTTGTGGCTCAAGAATGATTCAAACAATGTAGGACACATGTAGAGGCTCAGACCTGGTGTCTATATTATTAGAAAGGCATATGTTGAGGCTCTAACCGGGTACCTATATTGTATGAAAGACACATACCGAGGCTCTGAATGAGTGTTTATATGGTTGAAAGGCATATATCGAGGCTTTTACCAGGGGCCTAAATCAGGAGTTGATATTGTTCAGTTTTTATTGACTTTAGTAATACCACCTGTTTTGATTTATATTTGACTTGAGATCCTTGTTGACAATTGTGGTTGATTATTATTACATGATTTAGAGTAATGGTGTAGTTATTTATACTTATGTGTAATTGTGTATACTGTTGCTGGGTTGCTGGAGAGATCTGTTGCAAGTTGTAGTTACTAGAGGGTAGTTGATTTTCAAGGTTCTCATCATCGCTTTATATTAGGATCGACCGAGGACGTTATTGAGTATTGTTGTTTATGTACTCACCCTTACTTTTTTTTCTCTTTTTGTGTAGATATTGTGCCAGAGCCGACTTGAGTCCTTCTCCATTTTCATTTTCAAGCACATTCTCTTGAGAATTTTCTAAGGTAGCTGTCTATTCTGCTGCAGATGTCAAGATTCTCACTTATAGTTTATATTCCAAATGTATTTAATATTTTATAACTTTGTAAGACTATCATTTATAACAATTCTAGATTAGAGGTTATGCACGATGCATACCTAGTTTGGGGGTTATACTGATATGAGTTTGTGATTTAAATCTTATAAATTTCTATCAAATTGTTTTACTTCCACATTTATTATTCTCTTGTTCATCATTAGTTTTGGATGACCTGTCATGGTGGAAGATAGGTGCCATCACAATTGGATTTTGGGTAATGACAAAAATTTTCTATCATAGTCAACTCCTTCCTGCTGTAAGGGTCATTGAGCAATTAATCTTGTTATATTTTGAATGACCTCTCCTTCATCATTCATCTTATTTGGGAATACCTATTTTGTTCCAATTATTGAGGGTTTTTGGTTCCGTACTAGTTCCCAAACTTGATTATGTTCAAATTATCCTAGTTCTTCCTTCATTGCTATTACTCAACCTTTATATTTGAGAGCTTCTTCAATATTCTTTAGTTCCAGTTGAGATATAAGAGCAATACTTTCTTGCTTTTTGTGAGTTGATCTGGATTTTATTCCTTCTTTAGGATCTCCAATGATAGATTTAATTGGATAGTCAGGCTTTTTCTTCTATTCATTTAGAACAGATTCGGTCTTTCGCTCAGATGGCTTCTTTTCTTCATCAGTCGATTGAGTTTATAAAATTTTCATAGTAATGGTAGAGGTAGAAGACATAGATTTTTCAGTTTTGATAATCTTCCTTATCTGAAAGTTTTCCTTTCTCATCCACATGATTAGAAGTATCAAAAAGAACATGAATATATTCCTCAATAAACAAAGTACATTTAATAAAAATTATGCAAGCCTTGCGGAAATAGAATACCCAAGAAAGGCCTTCATCACATCTTAAATCAGACTTACCTGAACTGTCCTTACCATTGTGCACAAAACAATTACATCTAAATACATGAAACTATTTTACACTTGGCTTCCTCCCATTCCATAATTCATATGGAGTCTTTTTTGGAATAAATCTTATTAAGCACTTAAATACAATGCTTACAACTTTTGCCCCAAAATAATAAGGCAGAGAATGTTCAATGATTATCGTTATTTTCATGTCTTGAAGAGTTTTATATGCGTTTAACTACTCCATTGTGCTGAGTTCACAAAGATAAGAAATTCTAAGTGTAACCTTGATCTTCACAAATATTTTCAAAGGTATTATTCTCAAATTCTCCTCCATGATCACTTCTCATAGAACTTATATAGTTAGCTTTTCTCTTTGGAATTTTTACATAGAAACTCAAAATTATTTAAAGTTTCATCCTTATGAGACAAGAACATAGCCCAGGTAAAACGAGATAAATCATCAAGAATAATAAAGGCATACGTTTTTCCTTCAATGTTGGTAGTTCTGGTAGATCCAAAAAGGTATAGATGGAGTAGTTGCAAAGGTTTGGTAGTGGACATAGAATCTTTCGATTTAAAAGAGTTCCTAGTTTTCTTACCTTTTTTGACATGCATCACAAAAATGAACCTTTAAGTGGTCGAGATTTTTGCAGTCTACGAATAAGCTCATGTTTAGCAAGTTGTTCTATAAGATGAATACTTCTATGTCCCAATTTATTGTGCCAAATCCAAATGTCTTAATGAAGTATACTAGGCATATATGATGATCAGAATTTCTTACAGAGTCTAATATGTAGACATTTTTACCTATGTTTTCCGGCAGGAGATATCTTCCAGATAAGTCTTTAATAAGGCATTCATTCTTTCTGAATCTTGCTTCAAGATTTGAGTCACAGTGCTGACTGATGCTTAACAGGTTCTACTTTAAACCTTGCACAAGCACAACAAAATATATGTTTTTAGCGATGGACGAATTCCATATCTAAATGTCTTATTTTTGTTGTTAAACTAACTTAACAATAAATTTACAATAGATCAATGTTGTTTTAAAAGGTGCGTAGCGAAGCACTCAGAGAAAGAAAAAGTAAATTTATCGCAGGTGTTGCGACGAAATTAGTGATGAAAATTATTTGTAGCTACTTTTAGCAACAAAAATGATCGTTGCTAGTTTGATTATGTTGTCTCTATAATCCGATAAAAAATTCATCGTTGGTTCATATTTGCGATAAAAATATTCGTCGCTAGTTTTTTTTAGCTTAATTTTCCTAATTATACCTTTAAAATTTTTATGGAAAATACGTCGTAAAATTTAATTTTACATATTTACTTTAACTAACAAATATATTCGTAACCAATGTTTATAACATTATACCCTCCTCAATAGCTAATAAAGAGGTAACAGTGGCTACAAAAAAATAAAATATACTATATTCATAATAACTATTATATATAAATTAATTGTTATTATTTAAGTACATAAAATCCAAAACTCGATATTTACTCTAAACAAAATATGTTATTGTAAAGCGCAAACATCCAAGGCATATATTGATTGAGCATTTGAAGGTTCTGAGACTGCATAGTAGCAATTTTCTTGAGATCCAAGGTCATAATTGCACGTAACAGTAGATACATTCGATAAATCAGAAGGAGACCTGTATATGTAGCCATTGACACATACAGTGAACAATTCTACATTTGGATGATGATAGACATAATATCATCAGGTATAACAAAAGCAAACGTAAAAAGAAATGTGACCCTACTTAACAAAAGAATGAAGAGAAGGAATGACATATAAATCATACCTTAGATGTTCCATAATCCATATATCTATAATTCTTATTGGAATCACCCCATTCCAAGAAATTCATCAAATTGGCATTGTGGAATGGTTCCAACACCAGAACCACCAACCGATAGGATTTACTTGGTGCAAAATCCCTAGTCCCAATAGTATGGACAGGTAATATGTTGTCATATGGATAAATAACTCAATCTTCAAGGAAAAATAAACAGCCCACAATTTCTTGTACAAAATAAATCTCTTACTCATAGTATAAAAATGGAAAAATCTGGGAAAATAGGCATGAGGCATGGATAAATATTTTTTCTTTCTTTTTATAATCAAGGCATGTCAAAGTGATTCAAATTTCACACAAGAAAGTCAACTACTCTAATAAAACAGTTATGTTAACTGTTTGGCGCCTATTAAAAAATTATAATCAGTGAAATACACCTTATGAAAAATAAAAAGCATAGTATTTGTTTGATGAGTGACAACTAGTTTGATTCCATCTAACAAAGGTAATAAAAATCAAGATTGATGTTCATCTTCAAAGAAAAACAAAATAACATCACTTTTTCTAAGTCATAGCAGTAACTTTTGTGTTACATGACCATGAAAGGACATTCAAACCTAGAGCACTATCACTATGGAGAAAGTTGAGCAATCTTGGGAAGCACTCCAGTTTGCAAAGCACAAATCGAGTTGCAAAATAATTAAAGGATGAGAATATTATATAAGCCTGGGCATAGATTCATATAGGGGAAAGTAGTTCAAATGTGATCCTAAAATACTTGGCATGTACTTTTCTCTCTTTTGATTTAGAGTTTCCATTCTAAGGAACAAGGGTTCAACGGCTAAGGGAGGATTTTGATTTGTGAAATCCAAGCATATGTTATGAAGTAGGAAAATTTTCATTGTTGTAATTCGAAGAAGTTATCGTATACTCGGCCTTAGATTTCCTCATCCTGTCAATAGAAAATTACCCCTTCCCTTGTCTCCCATTATTTTGCATTCCTACTTTCCTCCTCCTCCTTTTCCATTACCTTCTTTCCTTCTTTATCATTCATACAGCAATTATAGCTCAATATAATAAAAATTAACCTAAATAGCTGCCCACCTAACTTTTCAAATTAAAAATAGTCAACGGATAATATATATGTAATACATGTTAAATATGTACATGCTCAATGTATAATTCAGGTAAACCAGCTACGAAAAGTAAACTATGAACTCAACCGGCTGTTCAAAAGGTTTTTTATAGGGTCTATCACGGTACCAAGCTTGGAAATGCAACTCTTCTTGGCCCTATATTCCATGATTCCATGGATTTTACACTTTTGGTACCCTCACCCATCATATGTTTTGTCAACAACTCAAATTGGGTCATAAGCTTTGCCATATTCTCGTCATGATCTTCATACTTACAAAAAAAGGTGGCACTCAAAGATGAGGAGGTATTTCCCTTCGCCGCCTCGACATCTCGAATATGTTAGGATCTATTCATCTTGGTCATTTGTTCTAGCAAAGTTGATGCCAACCCGAATAATTAGTTCATCAACAACCTACCCGCTGAATTGTTAGCTATTGTGTTACTCATTTGATCCAAAAAATAATAGAATGTTTGGAGTAAGACAACATCCGGTATCTCATGAGTGTGGTACTTAAGTAATGCTTTCTTGAACCAGAGTTAAGCCTCGTGTAATAGTTCATCATTCACTTGACAGAAGTTAGTGATTCCATCCCGGAGTTGTACCATTTTCGAGTGTGGGAAAAGGATAAATTAACACTTTTTATATCTTATCCCATGATGTGATTCAACCTCTTGGTAGTTCACTAAACCATATTGTACCTCTCTTGTGAGTAAAATAGGAATAGACACATCTAAATTGATACTTAGATAATGTTTGCTATGTTGAAATGGTTGTACACCTTAGAAGAATTCCTCAAGTATGTGTGTGCCTCTTCGTGGAGATACCCCCAAACAATCCTTTCATTTGCAGAAGATGGATCATAGTATTGGTACTGTGAAACACTACATTGTGTTCCATTAGAGATAAATATATGGAACTCAACACTTCTAGCTTATGGACATTATCTTTTTCCCCGTGATGGCCATTCCACCCAATTATATCACTATCCTAACTACTCACACTCATATTATCTCTTGTCAAGAATAAAAAACAACTAATAAAACCAACAAATAAAGTAAAATCAAAACTATAACACCCCAAAAATAATTTGAGCTAGAATTTAAATTGTTCTATGTAAGTGCTTAAGTATGGGTCCTATAAATTACTACTTGATAATAAGTTATAAAATCCTTTTAAATGTATAAAATTAGTGTTTGATGTGATTCAAGATCATAAATAAGATCCTATCAAAAAGTTAAGTTCAAGGCTTTTCTATCGGCCTAGTTTTTATGTCATTTCATGCATGGGTAACCTTTAAATGACCATTTCTCCTAATCTATAAGGATTTAGGTGACTTATTACCTATCCATATAAAGTTATCTAAGTATAGTTTCTAATTCAGCAAACCACATGTCAATTTGAGGACGGAATAAAAAGTTACGGGTATTTAATTAAAGTCTACATTTCAAGGCATTTTCAGAGACACAATTCTTTCCAAGTTACCACGATTTGGAGTCACAAGTCGAATCCAACCTATGAGTCATAAGTTGACTTGTTAAAACCTAAAACTCAGTTTTTAACAAGCTCCAGTAAGCCTTTCCTTGGAGCCACGAGTGAGTCATGACTCCTAATGACGAGTCATAGTCTAACTCATGGCGTTCTATGTAAGTAAATTTCCTGAAATTTCTAAAGGTCTTTCAAGGGTACTTCAGACCTTTTCTCTAACCCCAAAATATTTACTAGATGTTTCTAAGTATCTTTTAACCCTCATATAAATAAAAAATCTTCTTTTCTTCATTAGTCTCCAACACTTAAGAGTTTCTCTAGAAAAAACGAAAGGGTTCTCTTAAAGCACGTTCGGGTCTATCCTAGGATTCTAAGTTTCACATCATTTCTCAAGCTTCTATCAAAGATTTTGATTTAACCAGGTATGAGGGTATTGAATGAGAGTAATTTCCTCTCGCATGCCTATAGTTTCAGTTTTAAGAAAAATATGATTTTCATAATCTAGGGTTCAAAACCCCAATAATTATCATTGTTATAGAAATTATTTGTGCAAGTTCAATTGTACAAGATTCATATGTTTTAACACCTTTTAGCATGTTTCCTATATGTTTTACATGATTCTGTACTAACTAACATGTGTTATCATATTTAGCATAATTTGAGACAAGTATCATGATTCTCGTATATTGTTATAACTGAATTAATATTACTGTTATCTCAACCATAAAATTATGAATTTTTCTTATTTTAACAAGATCTATGAAAACAAGTATATTGAGACATGACAAGAAAACTAAGAGTTTGAGCTCAGTTATGTTTAAGCTTCGGTCATCTTGATATGTCCTTTTATAAGATATTTTTAAGAATATGAGCATTATGCACATTTTTTAGGATTATTTAGCATCGCAAGGACTTGGATCCACCCATCAGTAAGAGGAGTTTGAGTCCGAAACTGTGTAGCTCGCGTAGAATTATAATTATAAAGAAACTAGTTAAGGATCGTTAGATAAATTACATGATTAGTTGTAGATGTTGCAGGTCAGAGTGAACTATTTAAAAGTTTGGTTTATAGGACATTGAACCTTTTTTAGTGTTATTTTAAGACACCAGACTCTACGTAGTTCATATAATAATTTCTGTATATTATAAGAAACTCCCACCTCATTACTTAAGTTTTAGAACTAAAATAGTTGTATTGACCCTAATAGGATTTTATGACGCGTTACAACATTTTGGAACTTAAATAAGAGGTTTATGATTTTCCACCTTACTACTATGTTGGTTCTTTGCAGAATTTTCAAGTTTATGATATGACTTGAGCTCTCATCTCCTATTTATTTATACACTGATATTTTTATATTTTTGTCATATTTTATGCATATACTGTCATACCAATATATTTTATGTATTGACCCCATTAGTGGATGCTTCCTTTTATGATTATGTAGGTTCAGTTCTTCCCACTAATAGCGTGATTAGTAGCAGTCTTTGGCAGAGTAATTTGGTGTCCTTATTAATCGGGGAACGGAGTTGTTCTTTCTATATATCTTATATTTAGTTTCATATTTATATTTTGAGAACTGAATGGGAGTTTCCTGTTAGCTCTCCACATTATTAGTAGAGATTTTAGACATGATATTTAGTATATGTTAGATTCTTATGATTTGCCCAGTTTGTGGCCAGCTTATATAACCATGTTATTTCTCCTTTTTGACCTGTTAGTAATATTTATACCATGTTATCTTTCTTGTTCTATATGTTTAAGTTTATGATCCGGTGCATGTATCGAGGACTTGCTTAGGTCCACTTGTGCTCCCTAAGTGCCATGTTACATCTAGGGGTAGCTTCATAGTGTGACAAAAATGAATTGTAATAATGCAAGTGAATCAAAATACAATCAAAAGTGAAACAATCAATTTATTTCCTGACAGCGATGTCAAAACTACTAGAGCTCAATTATACTATGAAATAGTATAAATGGTTAGTGTCAATATATTTCACCCAATTATCAGGTCGTTGTCGAATTCTTGAGGAACTAAATATAAGTGTTAATTCTAGTATAGGGTTCACTTAGTATTGCACATGTGATTAATGCGGTAAACTAAAAGTGGGATCATACTTACACTAATTGGAATGATTTTAACAATTGTCGGTCAATAGTTTAAGTATACAACTGAAAGTAATCATACAAATATCCAATCAATAAGTAAAGAACATAGGGATATGCAACTCATGGGATAGAACATGCATGGGTGTATATGTATTTGCTAATTTGGATCAAAGGTATGGGTAGGCTAGATTCGAAGTGCTATAACTGATTTTTCAACCAAGATACGACTAGCACAGAAGATTTTACTCGAAACCTTACCATGCACCATATAACCAATCCAATGTCTCAAATAGCTTTCCTCTCTCTAGGAATAACTATTAGATGAAATAGATTCAAATTGTTGTTAATCTTATTTCTCCGTTCTCATTTTCTATATATCAATCTAGACGAAAAATCTAAGCACCATTAGAGTTTGCAACCTCTGACTATAATCAAAATATGAAAATACGATTAAATCAATAATATTTGATACATTAAACTAGCAAGATACCAATATCTACACATGCATCAACATTCAATCATTACACACCCCTAAGCTAGAGAAATTAACTATGTATAATGGAAAGAACAAAATTTATACCAAAGAATTCATTTTATTCAACCATCATGAGTACTTTACAAGTGTAATCTCACAATTTCAAGTATAAAATAACTGTCAAACAAATTCCTCAGTTAAAAATATGAATACAAGAAAAGAGAGCTATAAAAGTAATATTGCATGGAATAGAATGGGTTCAAAATGTAGCAAAAATCTAGTTATTCTAGGCCTAAATCAGAACAAAAATAACTGCATTTTCCATTGAGTTATTTTTGCAAGCTAAAATGAGCTCGCCAAATGGTTCGGCAATCCATCGACTTGTCCTCGTTACATCATTGAATAAGTCAGTGATTCGCCACAATCTTTCTCCATCCACACATCTTGGAACTTTCTGTGATGCATTATTACATCGTCGATCAACTCGACAACGTGCCGAATTATCCCTTATGTCACCAATTATCTTAGCAATATTTTTCTTCCAACTGTAACATTATGTGCTGGAGGTTCATTATGCACTCTGTCATCCACTTCGACGATGCGTTTTCGTTGAAAATCATCAATTTTTCTTCTTTTGCTCAGTTTCTTGAGTTTTTGCTCTCTTATGTCCTTGCCTAGCTTCGTGGATGACCTATGTACTCTAACCCTAAGAATATAAATATATTAAGTTAAAATTACTCAAAAAGAAATTAAGTACATATTTTTTCTGTCATTCTAAGGCTAAATGGGCGGTAGATTACCGACTCATCCACTTAAGACAGTCGTCAACCATCCATCATCAAGATGAATCATTCTACCTAAAATGAAAATAAAACAACGACTATTCCTTAAAAAGAAAAAATTACTTGGCTTAAAGGCCTTTGTTTAAAAAAAAAATTGTTGTCAAAAGAAAATCAAAGGGTGGTTAAAGTACACCACTAATAAGAACTAAAAGAAGTATGTTAACTAAAAGAAAATTTTTTGTGTTTTGTTTTGTTTTTTTGTTTTTTTTTTTTTTTTTAAAAAAAATCTTCATCCTAAAATAGCAATCCAAAATCCTATGACATACGTCACTTGTGGCCTTAAAACTATCAGAAGTTCCCCATACTTGAACTTTCTAAGGTTTTCTTCATAATATACTCTATCCATCAGTATATTGTGTTACAGTGTCTCATCAAATTCTCATCAAATTGTGCATTTGAGCTAGGCATTCCACATTATTCACATTTCTCTTGTCAACATCACAAAAGAGAATCATAATGGGTGATTGGGTTGGGGAATAAGCATTAGGACTTTCATTCCAATGACCATGCAAACAGTCACATTTCAAAAAAAACTTCACAAAGGATTGGGAGGTGCACACAACCTGCTACCAAAAAATCATGACAAAATATATTCAACTGGTCCTCCATATTACATACAAGAATTATCAGCATATAAATATCCATCATGCAATGAATTACTATTTCAAGATGTCATGTTAAAAGGATTAAATAATTGTAAATAAATATATTCAAAGATGAAGTAAAGTAATAAGAGAAAAACATAAATAGATAAAAATAAAATAGTTTAATATAGATAAATAGTTTATGTCTAAGTCCCAAATAACTATGCTAAAAATTTATTGCATTCAAACGCATACAAAAGTGCACGCTATCATATACGTAATAGGGAATTTTGAATCTAGATATTGTACCAACTGAGACTTGTCGATTAACTATTTACTAAAGTAACCTATTATTAGTTACTTATTTAACCGATAAAATTCTAGTTATTATTTGAAATTAACTAAACCAAAAATGAAAGAAAAAAGCAACTAATGAATAATTAGCCACAGATAGTATTTGAATGGTGATCAAGCAAACAAATGATTAAGGGCAAGAAAAAGTAAGTAACCGTACCAGCCGTAACACGATAATAAATATCATAGAAAGTCAATTTAAATCATACACCAACAATTATGCAGCTACCATAATCCTAGAATGGGCAATTTAGCTCCACATAGGTATGGAGGAATTACAACAATCATCTAAAAAAACGTAAAAATAAATAAAGATGGAGTGAAAATATATAATTAAGTTTGGTCGCCTCCCACATCGTCTCCTAGATCTTATAGGTCAAAGTTTATGTTAAAATTGTGTTTAAGATGTACTTATAGAGTTCCTACAAGTTCCGGAATGAAATTACCCTTAAAACAATGGACCAATAAAAATTTGCCCAAAATTGCACTACGGAGAGACCGCAGACCCTGCTAAAAAGCCATTTTAATAGTGGTCTTGGTTGATCGTTTGGGGCTCTTCCTTTGGACTGGTATGTCTCCCAGCACAGCGCATTAGTGTATTTTTATGCCTCCATTAATTTTATTTTACTTTAAGTGTTCATTCTTGGTCTTGCACTATAGTACTTGTTCCAGCTTGGCGTTTTTGGCTTTTACTCAGACTTCAAAGCTCATGCTTGTCCAATTTAAGCTCGAATACCTTCATTTCTATCCTCTACATCAAAGTAATCTAACACAAGCTAATTCATGCAACTGAAGCTCAAAACGACGATATAAAGCACCAAATGTGAAGCAATTGATAGCAAGAATGTATAACTTATGACTTCACATTTCTGGTCTAGGTTTAACCCGAGAATATCTTTTAAACCAATATATGTAACTAATTGAGATGCACAAAATTATTCCAAACACCACTATTATTAAACAAACTAAAATAGTGGGGTAGGTTGGATCTTGAGAGGTTCAAACAAGATGAATAAAAACTGTTACATAAGTACTCAATCTTTTCATGTCTAATTGAAAAATTAAGAGAATACACAATGATAATGGACAAACAGAAAATACTAGTGATGAAAGTAAATTCGTTTTGTTGTAAAAGGATACCCCAAAAGAGGACTTAATAGGGTACTACACAAAACCAGTGGAACGGGTTTGACCAGCCACTCTACGCTGTGGATTTGGGGTTTACTGTAATTCTGAATGCCTTTACTTTCACTTTTTTTCATGAATACTTCATATTGGTAAATTATAAGTTAGTATTTAATCATATATTTTGAAAATTTATCTCGGAATATTTATTTGGCCACTAATTTTTAGATATATTTTGAAGAAATTTCACTTTTACTAATAAAACTTTATTTTTTAAAAAATTAAAATGTATATCATACACAACATTAAAAACTCAAACTTTAAAATTTTAACTTAAAAATCTATAACCAAATAAAGCTAAAAGTGAAATTTTGTTTTTGGAGGCTTTCCCTTCTCCTCGCTCTTCCAATTGTTCATTTTGACTGCCCTCCTTTATTATAGATTTTGGAACCTAATGATAGATAAAAATTTCAAATTGAACATGGATCAAAATAAAAGAAATTGAATTACTTTTGAATCTTTTAACGTATACAAGATTTAGTTAAGGTAACGGTGTGGAGTTTTTGCTGCATATTTGATTCCATCGTTAAACACGTGTCAAATCTTATTGGTCCTATTGAATGACCTAGTTTTTACCGTATCCCTTCTTTTTTGAGAGGGGTGAATGGCTGGGGGAGAGGATAGCTTTTGAACCACACGAATGTTGGTGAATTTGACATCAAGAGATGCTTTGATCTGAACTATCACTTTCCTAGCTAGTGTTCCTTCTATGCATTGAAAGGGTTGCAAAAGAATTACTTGTATCTATTCCAAGTTCGCTTTCGTGGTCGTTGTGAATTTGCTTCTTCCAATTAAATGTATCCTATTACTGTTGTATCCATCATTCTACCAACGGAGTTTATGTTTTTGGTCCCCCATGCACCAACCACTCTCTTATTTGTATTCCTAAATTAGTAATATATTCAATTCTTTCTTCACCTAAGCATTTCAAAAAACTTAACTCATCAATGTCTCCACGCTTAAATATGAATTATACTAATTAAATAGACAACTTGGCCCTAAGACTGGCCAACGGTCCAGTCTGGACCAATGGTCTGGTTCATTCCGGATCAATGGTCTTGGGACCGGTTGAGTTCTGAGCCGGTTTTGAATGGGTCGATTCAATCCGGTTCAATATGCTTAATTCAGACTGGCTCAACCCACATTGACAGTGTCCGGTCCAACTCGTTGTAAATAGTAATTTTGTTTTACAAAAAAATAAAATTAAACGTGGTTAATTTATATAAATATATATTTATATAGTTTAAATTTTAAATTAGTACTAATATACGGGAGTTATTAATAATATTTACATATAAAAATATATAAAAAAGAAAACTAACGATTAATGATATATACTAAGTATACTAAGTTACTGACGATATATATGAAATATACTAGAGGTATGTACTATAATATAAATATATTTATATATTTATATACAAAAGATGTACACATACTAAGAATATATATACATATATACTATACTATACATTAAAAAT
>JBDJHY010424804.1:0-17897 GCA_039654485.1 Withania somnifera | reverse complement strand
TGCATAAGTATTGATAAAAGATTAGTACACTCTAAAGGTGCAACCACAAATGAGACTTAATCCACCAATGAAGGAGGTGGTAAGAAAAGAAGTGATCAAGTGGCTAGATGATGGAATTATCTATCCCATATCCGACAGCAAGTGGGTCAGTCCAGTTTAATGTGTCCCTAAAAAGGGAGGAATTACTGTGGTAAAAAATAAGAAAAATTAATTGGTGTCTACCCACACCGTCACTGGTTGGAGGATTTGCTTGGATTATAAGGAGCTGAAAGACACAACCCCCAAGGATCATTATCCGATCCTATTCATGGATCAGATACTTGATAAACTTGTGGGCTAGGAATATTTCTATTTCTTGGATTGGTATTCCAGATATAATCAGATTGCTATAGCTCCTAAAGACCAAGAAAATACCAGCTTCAAATGGCTATTTGGTACATATGCCTTCAGGCACATGCCCTTCGGGCTATGCAATGCGGCAACCACTTTTCAGCAGTGCATAATGGCAATTTTTAGCGAAATGGTGGATGACTTTATTGAGGTCTTCATGGATGACTTCTCTATGTATGGAAGTTCATTTGATAGATGTTTGCAAAATCTTGATAAAGGGTTGCAGCGGTGCGAAGAGATGCACTTGGTATTAAATTGGGAGAAATGTCACTTCTTAGTAAAGGAAGGGATTGTGTTGGGGCACAAGATGTCTAAATCAGGCTTGGAGGTAGAAAAAGAAAAAGCCGATATAATCTCCAACTTGCCACACACGATGATAGTTAAGGGTGTACGAAGTTTCTTACGGCACGCCGGGTTTTATAGGAGATTTATTCAGGGCTTCTCGATGATTTCATAACCTTTATGCAGGCTGCTGCAAAATGAGGTGAAATTTGAATTTTAAACGGAGTGTGCCCATGCTTTCAAGTAGTTGAAGATGAGTTTGACAGAATTTCCTATTTTGATTGCACCAGATTGGAATATGCCCTTTGAGTTGATGTGTGACACCAACGACGCAACTGTGGAAGCTGTGTCGGAAGGGACATGATTTTCAGGTCCATCTATTATGCAAGTAAGGTATTAGACAGTGCACAAATGAATTATATAGTGAGAGAGAAGGAGATTTTAGCTTTGGTGTATGCTTTTGATAAATATAGGGCCTACCTCATAAGTACTAAAGTCATTGTATACACTGATCATGTAGCCATTCGATACTTGTTAATAAGAAGGAAGCAAAGCCAAGACTGATCCGATGGAGGTCAGCGCCTTACTCCACAAGAGTGGAATGCCATGTATGAAAGCTACCATAGTTTCATGTATGGTACCGCTATGTTACAACTGCGTATTGGTGTAGGCTGACCACAGATGAGGAGATGAACATTCTGAATACTCAGTATCCTCCCAATGATCATGTGTTGATTATGTGTAGGATGGGGCCTCCATTCATTCAGCCAACTGATGACGATGTCTCGATAGATTTTGGTGTTGATTCAGGGAATTCGGTTGATGAGGAGGAGAGTTCAGAGGATGAGGGGATGCAGGAGGCAGAGCCGGAAGATATTGAGGATTGATCAAGGATTTGCTGAAACCATTCTTTGTTTTGTATTGTGCACTGGGGATAGTGTCATGGTTTAAGTATGGGGGGGGGAGTTCTTTGATTTAATTATTAATTTTTATTGAATTGTACTTTGTTCTTTTTTTTGTTTAATTGTGTTATTGGAGTAGTTTTCTTATTTCATGTTTATGTTTTAATTCCTAATGAAATTGTTAAGTTAGTTTCTGATTAGGATTGTAATTTTAATTATATATTTTCATGTAGTGTAAGCTTTAACTAGTGGTAGTTAAAATTTTTATTGGGGTTCCTTAGTTTTTATTTCCCGGTTATTTTCTAAGGACAGTACCCCTTGAACCCAGAGTAAGTAGTTTACATAGAGTAATTGGTTTTTCTCCTTTTCATCATAGAATAAGGTAGTCTTTCCAATGATGGATAGATGACGACCATCTTGAGGTAAGATTCATCTTAGATAGGATTAGGATAGGTGTGAACTTACATTACTTGTAAATACTTAATGTTGTAGCCAGTGACCTCAATTGGGAAAAGAAAAAAAATGCAAGTGGTTAACTCGGAATCATGCAAGATACATAGATTCAAGAGGTGGCACTACACTAACTACTATGCTTAGCACATAGGATAGTGGGGCTTAATTTCTGATTTGGACTTGTGTAAGATATAATTCTCATATGATACCTTATGAACCAATGTGCAATGAGAGGTGAGGATTCTTCCATTATCCATGTTGTGCATCATAGTCTAGAACTTGCTCTAAGTATCATTGAAGCAAAATATAAGTAGTGTTTTGATTAGAAGATGATGTATGCCTTGTTTGAATGGTTTTTTAAATTGTAGCCTATTCATATATTATATCATTAGTCAGCCCTTTTGAGCCTATAGCCTATTCTTTGGTAGCCATATATTTACTTTGATACTTTTTCTTGAATCCTTAGTTTTTGCACCTTGCTTCCATAAGCACTGTAGCAATAAACTAAGTGTGAATGGTTGAATCTAAAGAAAAGTTTGATCGAGTGTAAAAGGTGACCAAGGATAGTGGCTGGGGGTACCTGTGGAAAGAATGTGATATGAAAAGAAAAAGAGAAAATGTTCTTGAAAAAGAAGACAAAAAGAAGAAAAGAAAAAAATTCAGCAAGCATTCTGGATACAATGAGATAGATAATGAATATGATTGAAGAGAGGGCTAAGAAAGGTTAGTTAAGAAAGATGGGTTGAAAAAGTGTGAAAAGTGAAAAGTTCTTAGGGAAGTGTAAGTCACTATCATACAATTTTCCTACCCGTCCCTTAGCCAACATTACAACCCGATAAAGTTCTATTTGATTCCTTTCAAACATGTTTTATTAGTGAAGATAGACATAATGGGAAAGAATATGGTACTTCGATTGCATGCATGAGACTCTTTGTGAGTGCGAGAGTTAAGGCTTTATATAGCTACGAAAGTATAAATCAGTAAAGTAAATTCATTGAATTTACGAGAGTGTGGACTATTCTTCAGTAAGGGCACATTTCGAGAATAGGATATGCATGATGGTACTGTCTTATGCTTGTGTCAAGTTAGCTTCCAAACATAATGTTGTATTAAGAACATGTGATGTAGTGTTATTCCCTTAAATTGTGTTGTATTGATGTTTGATGTATGAGTTGACGACTGTGTACCATGAATCCCTACATAAGGCCATAGTTATGATGTTATGGTATTTACAAAGTTGTGTGATAAGTTGTAGGAAGGTGTGATCGATTATTCAAGGACGAACAAAGGATTAAGTATATGGGTGATCATAGGCAGTTTTACCTACTAAAAAGCTACTTAACTCATAATAATTATCTTTTATTTAAGGATAATTGTCTATTATATAATTTTTTTGAAGTTATTATGTTAAAATGCAACTAACCAATGTGATTAGCAACTTTTCCAGGATTAAATGGAAATATGAAAGAAAATCAATGAAACTGGGAGGCTAACCAAGGAGTGCAGAAACAATTCTAGGAAAAATACACTAATCACCATAGTGATCACATCGTGATCACTATCGTGAACCGGTTTGGTGTACAACGACTGGATCTATTTTTATTGGGCTTATTAAGGGCAATTGGGTCTTTTTGACAGGAAGTCCAGAAACCCTTAAGAGGCATAGTGAGGTATTCAATTATTATTCTTCTTGTGGGAGGAAGAGAAGAGGATATCACAAATGGAAAAGAGAAACCTAAAAAGAAAACAACACTATTGCACCTAGGGTGAAGACTATTCATACAATTTATGTATGGTATTTGTCAACTATAAACTCTGTAATTATTATGCATTGTATGGGCTAAAACCCCTAATTCTCGGGCTTGTAGTTCACACACCATGTATGGATGATAATTAATGTAATATTTTGTTTACAATTAATCGATTATTCTTCAATTTTGTTATAATGGCATTTCTAATTGTTGGTCTCTTTTAGAAGTGATTCTTCTACTTGCTAGGTTATTGAATTTGATAATTGTGTGAGTGAATAGGAATAGAAGGAGTACGTTTATATTACTAACCTTAATCTGAGATTAGTAATATAACTAGCTAACTAAGACATGATCATGTACTTAGTTTTTTCACTTGGATAAATTAGGGAAGATAGCTTAATATTGTTATGTAAAGCTAACAATACTCTAATCTGGCATAGTTGTTACTTGATTAATTAGTTGTCTAACGAACAATCAATCCTTAGTCATAATATCAACCTCTAACTCAACAATCAATGGAACTAAGAGTTCACATTAATTGAAGTTCATACGTGTGTGTGTGTAATTCCATTGCCCTAGAATCATCATAATCTTAATTTATATCAACTTATATATTTATATATTTATTTCCATCTTACATGTGCTTTAGTTATACGTTAATTAATACCTATTCTTGAATCCCCCAATTTGCACTTTTAAGTTAAGTCCTCATATAACTTATTTAGTTAAACTAATTAATAATTTACAAGCCATTGTTGGTTCAACAACCTGCTCGTAAGAGACACTATAATACTTGTACGATCGCGTATATTTGTGTGTGCATTTGGATGCAACAGTAACTCTTCTTAGGCCGCATCGCTACCTATTTATCCATTGTAGGCATTGCCACCAGTCAGGGGTGGGAAACCAACTATTTGGGGAGCTAGGGGAGGAGGTCAGGTGGCCAGAGGTAGAGGCAATGACATTAGTGAACAGTAGGAGGGGAAGAATCGCTAGCTTTATGCTATTCCTAATAGGGTCAAGGATGAGGCCTTCAATGCTGTTGTTATCGGTAATTTATCTATATTTGGGTTTTCTACACTGACTTTGTTTAATTCGGGTTCTACCCTCTCCTATATTTTTGTTTATTTTGCTTCGAGATTGGGTGTTGATATTGAGTGATTGCATGTACTCTTGAGTGTATCTACCCTGGTAGGTGCAACCCTAGTGGTGGATCAGGTATACATATCTTGTCTAGTGACTATTAAGGGTCATAAAACGTATGTTGATTTGATTGAGCTGGCAATGATAGATTTTGACGTGATTTTGGGCATGGACTAGTTGTCTTTCTATCATGCGGTCCTGGATTGTTATACCAAGACTGTGACCTTATCTTTTCCCGATGTACCCCCTGTAGTATGGTACGATCTCACTAGCCATTCGCAAGCTCGGGTGATTTCTTGTTTTCGAGACCATAGACTTATCATTCGAGGTTGTTATGCTTGTTTTTCTCACATTAAAGATGTAAGTGTTAAGTCCCTTTCCCTGTGACTGTGCTGATTGTTAGTGAGTTTTTTTATGTCTTCCCTACTGATTTGCCTGGCCTTCCACCTGAGCAGTATATAGATTTTTCTATCAAAGTTAAGCTGGGAACTAGGCCCATTTAAAATTCCTCTATATTGTATAACACTAGCTGCGCTTCGTGAGTTGAGTGTCCAGCACAGGACTTTCTTAATAGGGGTTTTATCCACTCTCGTGTATCATCGTGGGGTGCCCCAATGTTGTTTGTTAAGAAGAAGGATGGGTCCCTTCAGGTGTGTATTGATTATAGGCAGCTGAATAAGGTAACTATCAAGAATAAGTATCATCTGCCTTGTATTAACAATTTTTTTGATCATCTTCAAGGGGACACAATGTTCTCTAAGATTGATCTAAGGTATGGCTACCACCAGTTGAGGTGCGGGTTGAGGATGTCCCAAAGACAGCTTTTCAGATAAGGTATGGGAATTACAAGTTTCTAATGATCTCATATGGGCTGACTAATACCCATGCAGCTTTCATGGTCTAATGACTCGGTTATTTTGACCTTATCTAGATTCATTTGTGATTGTCTTTATCAATGATATACTGGTCTACTCATGGAGTTGAGCCGAGCATTAAGGCCATCTGAGGATTGTATTATAGAATTTGAGGACTGAGTATCTCTTTTCCAAGTTCTAAAAGTGTGATTTTTTTCTAGATTCCATCTCTTTTCTAGGCCATATGGTATCTGTGTAGGTGTCAATATTGATTTGGCTAAGGTTGTAGCAATTTGTGATTGGCCTCAACCAACATCCATCACTGAGATTTTTAGCTTCCTGGGGTTAGCAAGGTAGTATCATCATTTTTGTTAAGGGTTTTTCTTCCATTGCAGCTACCTTGGCTAGACTAGCATGGCCCTTCCAATAGTCAGCTGAGTGTGAGGCAGTTTTCTGAAGTTGAAGGAGTTACTAACTACCACTCTAGTTCTTTTTTTACCCATTAAGGGTCGACCGTTTACTGTGTATTGTGATACTTTAGGTGTTTGTTTAGGTTACGTTCTGATGCAGCAGGGCTATGTTATAGCATATCCATCGAGGCAACTGAAGGATCACGAGCGTAACTACCCCACCTATGATTTGGAGTTGGCAGCTGTAGTTTTATGCATTTAAGATGTAAAGGCATTACCTATATGGAATCCACTATAGAGGTATTCACTGATCAACGAAGCTTGCAGTACTTTCTGAGTCAGAAGGAGCTTAACTTGAGGTAGTGGAGATGGCTGAGCTCCTGAAGGACTACAACTTTACTATTCTTTACCATCTGGACAAGGCTATTATGGTTGTTGATGCCTTGAGCTGGAAGATGGTGAGTCTGGGCAGCCTAGCCGCAGTACCTGTGCCTATGAGACCACTAGCTCGGGATGTGCAGTTCTTTACCATCATGATGGTTAGGTTGGATCTTTTAGTGCCAATTGAGTTATTGCCCATATTGAGCCTAGATCAACTTTGATTAACAAGATTCAACAGCGCCAGTATGAAGACATACGTCTAGCTTAGTTGAGGGAGAGTGTCCTATCGGGTGATTTTGATTGGGCTAGCATAGATGTTGATGGTGTATTATAGGTTGATGGCCACCTTGCAATTTTGAAGGTTGGTGATCTGATTTAGACTATGTTGCGTGAGGCCCAATGCTCCAGGTACTCTATCCATTCATGTATTTCAAGGATGTATCATGATTTGAGGCAGCATTACTGGTGGAAAAGTATGAGGAGATTGATGAGTGGCCAAAAAACCACTCATTACATCTAATTGCATCATTAAATTACTTGTTTTTTCACTATTGTGTCAAATACTAATGTTAGCTAGGTGTATTTTTTAGGTAAGTACATGATTTTTGAGGAACCCAAAAGAGTGGAGCTGAAATGCAGAGTTTGGAGAATAAAGTTTCTTTATGGAGAATGAAAAGTGCACCTTCGTCCCAGAATACAAACCACCGTCTGAAGGCCACCACCGCCATGTAGCCCAAAGAGAACACCTCAAAAACTAGCAAATACGATGAACCATCGTCCTTAATAGTTGTCACCGCCTTCCCCAAGGGTGGTACCGCCATCCCCAAGGGTGATACCGCTATCCCACATGCAGAAGCAGAGCATGCTGCCAATGACCATGACCAACCAGTGATAATAGGAGACCACCATCCAGGACGGCGGTGGCTTCAATTGACCGCACTCATGGAAATCTGGGACATATAAACGACATTTTTTAAAACTCTGAAAAGAAGAGAAAAAAGAGAGTGAAGAAGAACGACTTGTATAGAGAAATACAAAAGAGAAAATAAAAAACATCTGTTAATTTTTTATTCAAGTTCTATTAGTTTTGGATTTAGCTTTGTATTAATTGGAGAAGAGAATTTTCACTAAAACATTAGCACTATGTCTTCCTATGTCCCTCTTATTGGTAATCATTTGTTTTCTTTAATTATGTGTAGCTAATCCATTTAACTTGGGATGTGCTGATGATATGCTTTAGCTAATTATTATGGGGGATGGGTGTTTGATTAATTATCATGTGTAAGTGTTGTGTCTATTTGGGAACCCATGTTTGTGTAGAATTAGATGTTGCAAACTCTAAGTCATCGTGTAGCCAAGTGTAAGAGCCACGAGAGTGGAGTTACACTTGCGGGTTTGCCAATGACATTGGTTGGATTTGGTCTTATTAACTAGTATACTAGAGATAGGTTGCTAGACAGTGAGGCTTAAGGTTGCATGTAATAGTGTGTTCAGGCTTTCGAGAGATTGACATGAACGCTAAGAACTATTATACAGAGATATTTAAGTGTTCACTTAGAACCTAGCTTACACAACATCGACACACAGTTATTAAATCAAACTCCTATCACCCCTACCACTAGCTAAAGGTATCTATGCACATTCCCAAGTAGCTAAGCCCCAACTTATTCATCACATTTGTGTTTGTTGACTCAATCTCTGGTGATAACTTGAAAACTTAACATCATAACATTAAAACACATCCCCTATTTTATTTTTTTCTTTATCAAGTTAATTAGCATGACTTAGTGAATCATTACACTGTTGTGAACATAGGCTACTTCACTCCCCATGAATTCGACTCCGACTTATTGTAAGCTAATTATGCTTGACAACGATCGCGTGCATATTTTGATTGGTTTTGAATATGTAATTGAGCGTTATCACATATATTTACATCATTCTTACAGTTAGAAGTCAGTGTAAATAAGTAAAAATAATTATTATTATCATTGGGACAATGAACAACATCTAATACAAAAAATGGATCATAAAAATAACCGGTGTCATATTTTATCTTGCCCAAATACATATCCAGACCATGTTCATGTAAGAAAAAATTAAATCCTAACTTAATTAATATTCTGACATATACTAGATTTTGGCCAATTGTTGGGGGTAAATAATACAGCATGTAGAAATAGAGTTCAGCCACCATGCATTTCAAGTTTACGGGTACCAATCCCTTTGACCTCCTTTCGAGTTATTTCCTACATACACCCAAATTCGTTGAAAATCTACAAAGGATTCGGTGGCTGCTGAGCCTACAATCCACATAGGAAGTGATCCAGTTAAAAAACAGAATAAGAAATATTTACATCACTATGTAATTATTAGTAAGGTCACGTATCTTTTTAGGCTTAATACGATCACTAGCAAAGTGTCCCTATTCTGACAGTTGTAGCACTTGAACTTATCTATGTTCACCTTTTTCTTTGGAGCATAAATGTTTTCCTCTCCTTGTTGATTAAGCTTAGACTTCTTTGAGGTCTTTCTTTTTCCTTTCTTCTAAAAAAATCTATCATACTTGCATTTCTTTTCATGTTCATATTTTGGATCAAAATTAGTCATATACGCATTTGTGGCAGCACTATCCACTCCGAAGCGTTCTTCCTCAAGTTTCAAATGACGCTTAGCATTTTTTATTGTTTTGATGTTGATATTATTGGTCAGGTGCATTTTTATATTTTTCCAGCTTTGAGGTAAAGAACAAATCATATCTTAACTTGTTGCTCGTCGATCAATGCATGACCTTTCATTTATCATATTTGACATATGGTGTAGATGCTTACGCATACTATGATCTGGCGTTTCTTATAAGTATCAAATTTAATTGTAAGAGCCCTTAACTTAGCAACTGAAGTATGACCAATATTTTCTTTTAAAGTGGATTACATGTCCTTACCATTGTCATACTATCGAAACTCTCTCGTAATTTCATTATCCATGTTGCTCATCAATGTTATGCGGGCAAGAGAATTTTTCTTTTTCCAAGCTTGATATGCCTCAAGATCTTTCAGATGTTGAGGGGTATCACCATTTTCAGAAAGTGTCATAGACACATTAAGAGCTTCAAGAGTCCCTTGCTTTCATAATTATCGCGGTTAAGCTTATCAACTTTGTTAAGTATCACAACAATTGACATACTGATTTAAAAGTATAAAATTTCATGAGACAAATATGTACGTTATTATAGCCTAAATTCATATACATACTATTTCTTAAAAATAATCAGCTATGTCAATATTCATTTCACATCAGGAGAATTGAAAGTTCACTAAATTCTCAATCATCATCTGAATTCTAATTTGTCGTAAAATTTGGCATTATCAATCATCTAAGAAACACATATATTAAATTATATAAATTCAAGATTAAATAAGCATAAATTTTATGATAGATATAGAAACACTCAGTAAGAATATATTTGCATAAAATTTTAAAGATATTACACAAACAATTACACTACATAAATGCATTCTCTGAAGTACACATACAAATATATATTAAAAAGTTATAACAATAAAACGTTATTGCAAAATATTATATACACATATAAAAAATTATATCCTGCCGTCCACGCCAATATAACTTTCTTAAATTATAAAACTTTATTGCAAAACATTCTTACGTTTCACACAAGTTACAACTTCCATAGAAATTATGTTGAAGAGAGGGGGGCAAAAGTTATCAGGAATTAAACTTATAACACAAAACTGAAGAAACAGAGTTTCAACAGTGAATTTCCAATGAACAAACACAAAGTCCCGTGACCAATTTGTGATTGCTATGTAGTATGTACAGTCACGTGCTTGCTTTGTTTTTCCTCCAATTATTTTCTTGTTATAGAACGAAAAACAAAAACTTCACAGGCAGTAAAACAACACATGTAATGCAATACAAGGTCAGGGAAAAAATAGAGAAAAAAAAAACAAATAAAATCCTAAGCTTTGATGTCAATGAAGAATTTAATTAAACACAAAGTTTACAGGATCATTGGATTTATTTTTGTTGGGCTCAAACAAGGCTGAAGACATTCATGATATTGTCCCCAATCCTTTCAGCTAACAGTGTGAGATTTTGTTTGCACACCCAACAGTTTCACTAGTTAGAAAATGTAACCACATATATATAAACACGAACTACAATATATAAAGCCACAATCTATAATCGTGTACCTTGTTACAGAGTTATTTTCAATACATTTGGCGAAAAAATCTTCACAATCATCTTGGGCACTTCAGTGGACTGATTCTTCTATATATAATATCTACTCTAGAGATTACCCTTTCATAGATTCGATTGGTGTCGATCCTTCTTGCGTCACGTACGGTTCCTTTGAGAAAGGTGTGATACCACCACCTATTTTTTGAATTTTATTTTCCACAAGAATCGATATTTCTGCATGAATTAAGAAGAGAGAAAGTAAAACCTTTTTCTTTTATGTTCTTTGTAAAAAATGTTAAAAGGGATGCATTTGTTTCATAAAAGAGAAACCTTTTATAATCCCGAAGGATGCAACTTTTTCCTTAAGAGGGATGCAACACTTCCCAACAATTGTATCTCTTCTCTTTATTATTAATATGGATTTGAATTGACCTACATGGATGACCCTATACAATTTCCTTCAGATACCATCCTTGCTTGATTTGAACTCAATGAAATAGAAGCAAAAGTTACCAACAATGAAACTGCTGAAAATGTCCTATCAGACATGACTGAAATGTCCAAAGTTATTGGACCAACAAATGAGAAAACTACAACTGATAGGACAAGAACGGAGGTGCTGGAAGTTGCTTGATTTCTTTCTGTTTCCTTGTGTTGCTTTGGAGTCGAAATAATCTACATGGTGGCTCTAATTCTCCTTGACATTTTGCATTACAGGTAGAAGTGAACTAAATTAGTGCAAGAGAGTTGTGGTTGAAGGTCTCTGGATCACATAAACCCGGAGGATTTATGCAGTTGATGGTAGCCATGAATTACCTAGGACTTGAAATGGTAAATGTGAACTCTTACCACCTCTGGAGGGAAGATCTCGAGCGTTTTCACAGTGGAGATAAATTTCATCTCTCAATAACTATTGAAACTATTAATCTACTGAGAAATGAACCAGATTCTATAACCTTAAATCTTTTTCTTTTATGTTAAGTCTTTCATAAACGTTGTTGTACTTGGAGGATCCGACACACATATGGTAACATTCTTGGACGATCGGAGTAACAAAGCTCGTTACTATTATGCGATTTGACTTCCAACTTCATCATCATGTCCTTTGTAGACGCATAATTCATGTTTGATTTGTACGCTATTTTCACATAATTGATATTTTGCAACCAATTATAACATGTTACCTGATTATCCTGCTTTTCCAAATCACAACGAGGGCTATTGTAGATCATATTGTTGGTTTCTAAGTAATCCGATAATGTAATTTATTCATTTTTTCGCACTGTCAGTGTACAAAAATTGCTGAAACTCCTAATAAAATAATAGGGTAGGTTCCTCCCATGGGGAAATTGATGTTTTCCCTGCATTTTGACATCTACTTGCTTCTTGCAGGCAAATGTGGACAGAGTTATTGATGCACCAGAAGCTGAGATCCTCGCTAGATGAGCTAAGTTAGAAGAAGAAGAGCCTTGGTGTAACTAATAATAGCAAGTCACAAGCTCAAGCTGCGAAATTAATCTCTTGCAGAAATGCAGGACAAAATTGACTATAATAGACCCTATGATCCGGTCCTTTTTTGAATAAATAAAATTTTTATTGCACCTGGCTATCCTTTTGTATTAACCGCTCTTAGCTTTGAAGAGACCAATCAATTGATACCTAGTACATATATAAAATAAAAGATAATTTTTTTTGTAATTTTATTTTATATTATTAATATCTGCGTAATTTGAAAGACAGAGAGCCTTAAGGCCGAAATGAGTATAATATAATATGATACTGAAATTTTAATTTGATAATTTTGATTGTTAATTTTTAAGAATATTATATTATTATGTTAGGTTAGCTCAGAATGATTTGAATTTTGATATTTTGTGTATACTAAATTAATAATTATAGTTTGTTCAATTTTGATTTAATTGTATATATTTAATAATAGAGAATTGTTACTTTAGCTTTTCAAAAGATGTCTCAATAATATCATACTAACAAAAACAAATTTCTTGGAACTCATATATTATTACATATATAACACTTAATTATGCCCATTAAAAGAATCATCTATCTCATTAATTAACAAAATCTTGATAAAATTGAAAACGATACAAAAAAAAAATTAACATTGGTCTCAAATCAAGAAAAAGGTCCCTTTTCTCGGAGAAAACATGAAAAAAAAAATTAATTTGATGTATTTTATTTAGAACTCCTAAACTATTAATTATTCTACTTACTCCTAAACTAAATTGCTATAGATAGCCTTTACCTGCAAGTAGAGTGATTATATACCTCCCCAACAACGACGACGACAACAACAACAATTTATGTTAATAATAATAATGAATGCTTCAACAAATTCTGCAACTGCTCCTAAAGCCATGAAATCTAATATGTTATGTGAAGAACTAATAGACTTATTCAATGATGCATGTATCAACTTTTTTTCTTCAGTGAGTTGTTTGGTTAGGAATATTTTTTTCTATCATTTAGTGCTCTCTCTTTAAGAAAAATATTCATAATTAGCGGTATATTATATTCAATTAACCTTATTAATTATTTTTTAAAAACGACCCCTTGAAGCATTTGATATCCTATCATTTCAAGTTCATTTCTTCTATTACAATATAGCAAGTTAAATTTAATATTGTATTAAATGGAGAATAAATTATTGCTATAACAATATCTTCTTCTTCTTTTTTTTTAAATAAACTACAGCAAAATAAGAGAAACTTGGAAAGCGTTTCCGTCCTTTGTTGCTTTACGCAAAGCAAATCAAGACTAGTCAAGTCGGTGAGTTTTCTAACCATAAAGATTACAATAACTATAACATACCCATTGTAATCATACAAATGGGGTCTAGAGAGGTAATGGGTACTCAGTCTAATCCCTATTGATTTGGATTTCAGGGAAAAGAAGCATATCATACATAGATTTTTACTCCAGACTGCAATCCACAGCCTTCTCTTCATAAACGCCAACAGGAAATTAACTGAATATGGTATATAGAAACTAGCCTTTTAAATATATCATCTCTGTGATGCCAGCCTTTTCAGGTGTTGCAATGTTTTCTGCTTTATCCACTGCCGGTCATAGGGCAGGTAAGCCTGGATTGAGTGATCATACCTACAAGTCATAAAAGAAAGCTGGAATTAGTTGAATTTGAAAAGCACAGTGAACACTAAGAATATGAATGACGTGTTCTATCTGGTAATGATGGACCAGGGACCAATCATTTGATGTGCACGTATCAGTTGATACTGTTAATGAATGATGTGCGCGTATCAGTTCATCCTGTTAATGAACTGAAAGTGCAGAAGCTCAAACGGAAACGGCTTACCATGTGTCTCTGATTCAAAACAGTTGCAAATTTACATGCTTAATTATGAGGCACATGAACCATTATCTCTCCTTAAAACTAGGCACTTCATGTATATATTTTCTACAATTGATATAATATTATTTGTTGGTACCCATGCTACAAGAAGGCAAAATGGCGCACTTGGTTGAACGTTGAGTTATTCACTTAGAGACAATTCCCCCTAAATATAATTTTCTCCTTTTTTTTTAGTGGTGCACTCATATTCTAGAAATCCTATGTTCGCCTCTCTTACAAAATCGATGAGATATACCGAAATTTTTGGTTTGAAAAAGCAGTAGCATTCAAAGATCTGCTCCCAGGGAGCCATACTTGCATGTTCATATATGCTATGCTGTCAGTAAGAAATTGTGCAATACTTGCATATCTCTGGCTTGGGATTTAATTCAAGGGGTGCACGGGGTGGAATCTCTGTGTGTGTGAGAGAGAGAGGCGGAAAGAGAGGGAGAGAGGAAGAGAGGTACACTAATGCACTCATATCAGCAAGGCCATCAATGAAATTGTAAAGATCTGAGATGTCGTAAGTGATTTCTCTGATGGCTGGGTTCAATTCCTTGAGTTTCCTCTCGTACAAACCACAAATTCCTGCAGGAGAAAAGTATCTTAGGAAATGGCCAAACAGAAGAGGAACATTTAAGCTTAAATTGCTTGTAGACGGTAAAGAATTTATGCAAAAAGAGAGCTCCCTTACTAATAAAAAGTTTAAATCCAATAAACGATGAGAGAAATTGATAAATATGCAAGTAATCATTACTAATAAACCATCAAATAATACCTTATAACTACTCAGTCCAGGTAAGCTTATTATTATTATTTTTATGTATTTCTCTCATTTGTTCTAGAGATTTGAGATGCTTATGGTTGAGTTCACTCTACAATTGTTCAACTTTGCTTTTGCAGCTTGAAAATCTGTTTACAGAGAGAGATAGAGAAACTTTCATTGAACATGTTGGAAATGTCAACCTAAATACTCCCTCCATTTCAATTTATTTGTCTTACTTTTTTTACTCTGTTTCGGAAAAATATCTTTTTTTAGCAACTCTTTAATGTGTAAGACCAAAAGATTAAAGGATACTTTGGTACAACTTACTTATCTTTAGTTAAAGACCACAAATTTATTAGGAGAAAAGAACCGCCTTCTAAAAAAGTTGAAATCATAAATATGAGAGTAATTGATAAATATGCAAGTAATCATTAACAAAATCTCTCCCATCAACTGAAACCATATAACTACCCAGTCAAGGTAAGCTTATTATTTTTTTTTAACGTATTTCACTCAGTTGTTCTAGAGATTAGAGATGCTTATGGTTGACTTCACTCTACAATTGTTCAACTCCGCTTTGAAGTTTGAAACTGTGTATGATTTCTGATCTGAATATGCTTAATTTCCTCTGTTCATTCGGGACTTCTCTTTAAATCATTTGCATTCTTGTTGGGGTTTTAACTCTTAATGCTTCGAGGTGAGTTTTATTGTGTACTGTGTTTGAAAAAGTTGAAAAAAAATTGTAGGCTGAACAAAACTCTACTTTTCATGTCTCCAAATGAATATTTTCCTATCATAGGTGGCAGAAAAAGAAAGTAGAGTGGTCTAATTTGTTTGCATTAAGATTAAGACGACTGAATCTGAACGTACGTCTGAATGATTAAGATACTGTCTCTAGATCTGAACACTGAATGATTAAGGCTATTTGTTTTTCATCATTTGAATGTGCGTAATTTATTTATATTTGAGCATAGCAAATATACAATTCAAATAATAAATTGATTAAAAATTAGAAAAAATATAATTTAATAAAATAAATTATTATTCAATTAAATAATATTTATGTCCGCTAGTGAAGATGGAGATGGTTCATATAGTGGTGGTTGTGGTAATGGTTAGTGTTAATGGCTAGAATCATGGCGGTGATAGTTGTGATAGTTGAGGTGGTTGATGTTGCAGTGACTCTTGTGATGATGGTGAGTGATGGTGATGTTGGTTGATGGTATTAGTTAGCGGTCTCGATTGTGGTAACAAAAGAATATGTGATGGTTGATGATATGTTGGTGATAGTTGTCGGCAATGCTAGTTGTAATGGTGGATTGGTTGGTAGTACGGATTGACAGTAGAGGTGGTAGTGGTTGATAGCGATCGTGGAAATGGTGGTGACAACTACGGTGGTGGTGGAGGTAGTGGTGGCAGTGACAACGGTGGTAGTGGCTGAAGAATGTGTTGTGTTTGACATTGTGTTGGTGGCAGTCAAGACGGTGCTAGTTGTGATGGTGGAGTTGATTGGTAGCAAAGATTAGTCGCAGTTGTGGTAGTGGCTGATACTAGTGGTGGAGGTGGCGATGGTGGCAATGAATATTAATTATAATGATGGATGTGATAGTCATGCATCGACTGATAGTACTGGGTGCAGCAGTAGTCGTAATAGCAGATGTGCTTAGTGGTAGTGGCGGTGGTTGGTGGTTAGCGACAGTAATGGTAGCTGACAGTGATGGTGGTGGTTGTGATGGTAAACATGGTTCATTCTGACAACATCACAAGAGAGCAATGCAAGCAAACAACAACTACTCCACGTCAACCCCAAATAAGTTGGAGTTGGCTGTGAGCATTCATTATTCATGTTCTCCATTTAAGCTCATCTCACGTCAACCAGGAGATGACAATAAATAAAAACGATATCAATGGGATGAAGAAGACGATATACTAGAAAGCAAGTGAATAATAGCACAAATGGTAGAAAAAGAAAAAAAATAGCGGGAAGGGAGAGTTACGTCCATGTGAGCTTTACATGCCAATTCCAAGCCAAGATAAAGTAGGGTTAGGATTAAATAGCATTTAGTGTAGAAAATTGCCATGATCGATTCTCTACAATATATAGAGGCTTCTTATAGCCAACCTCAATTAGTTTGAGATTGGGGAGTAGTTGATTGATAGAGAGAGAAGTTGAGAACAACAAGAGATGGTTATTCCAAGTTATGCTAACAAGGTGAAACCTTGATAAGATATGACTTAGGAATCAAATACTTCCTGGGAGAAAGACAACTCATGAACACTACAACTTCTCAAATATAAATACTAGAAAAAAATTTGAGCAGCTAATCATTAAAACAGGACATACGAACCCAGTAAACTTTGAGCAGTTAATCATCAAAACAGGACACATACGAACCCAATTACTACAATTTGTGTTGCTTTCCTTTACTTGGAAGTCAAAAGATAGTTGTCAATCCTATATGCATCTAGCTCTAGTCCAACATTATTTCTCCCACCAAAAAGATTCTTGTCCGCCATAACTTCAGAAGTGTGACACCAAAATGGGAAGTTAAGAATAACATGCTTGAATTAGCCAGACAAAGTTCTTTGAACTTGAGTGAGAAGGCAAACCGTAAGTGTGTTCGTCAAAGTTTGGAATAAGAGAGAAGGATTTTCTCCTATGGATGACAATACATGAAATTGTTTGCAAGGTCAAGGAGTAGATTACAAAAATATGGTAGCTTCTAGTTTCAGATTTCAAGCTCCTGATACAAATCCAGTTGATTAATTATGCTTGTAAGCTTTACATATTTTTGTAGGTTTTATGCCTTATTTCAGGTTGCAAATGGCCCTACATTCAGGGTGGCAAATTGTCTCAAAACAATTGCATAGGTAATTCCTAGCTCCTGATACAAATACTATTGATTAATTATGCTTGTGAGCTTTACATATTTTCCTAGGTTTATGCCTTATTTCAGGTTACAAACGGTCCTACATTTAGAAGGAAGGG
>JBDJHY010424695.1:0-17902 GCA_039654485.1 Withania somnifera | reverse complement strand
TATCTATATTTATAAACAAGAACCAACAAGAATGAAAACTTAGCAAGAATAATAACTTTTTTCAAGTATAAACTAACAAAGTATTTAGCCACATACAAACATCAACAAACTTAAACAAGAATCTTAAACATGTAAAAATACAATAAAAACTTTAGGAAAAATAGTCAAACAAGAAGTATGTTCAATTCCATTGAATTCACAGTATGTCCTTAAGGAAATTATTCCCATCAAGTACCTAAGGTTAACTAATAAATCCTACCAGGATAATATAATCAACTTCGACTAAATAAAGTTACCTCGAAAGCAGTAGAATAGGGAACTTACTCAATGGAGTAAATCAGACAAGATAATTTCAATAAGAAATGTAGAAGAATATGATTACACAATTTTATTATATCTGAGAAAGAATCAGATATATACAGCGATAAAATGCCTCCTCGAAAGAGACGCAAAGATTTGGGAAAGTTGTAACTTTTCAAGGTGAAAGGTTGCACTGATTCAGAGGTATGTAGTCCGTACAATCACATGTGTGGTCCACATATCGAACCGCATATCAAAGCATATACCGAACTAGTAGTATGGAAAATTCTATCTGCATAATGCAGCTCGCATAAGCAAATGTAGGGTCTGTACAATCATGTATGCGGTCTGCTTATCGAGTCTACATTTTGAAACAGAACCTTGAACACTCACATCTATTCACTATGTGGCTTGGTATGTGGTCTGCATAATACCTTATGTTGTCCACATATTGAAGTAAAAAATATTGAGCTTGTTTTTTTTATTAAATTATTATTAATAAATTTTATCCAAAAAGACCTCTCCTTTATCGATCATTTGACAAATCCAAATCTTAATTTGAAGTCGAGTCGTGTGAAAACAACGACGGAGCGAGGCACTATTTTTTCTTTGCTCATTATTTGCTAGAAGAAGTGAAACTCAATATAGACATAAGACTGTGCACTTGTCCCACCGATGTGGGATAAATGCTTCTACCAAGAGTAAGGAAGCAATTTAATATTTAAATTTTCCACCACTTCTATCTCTCAATATTTCACTTCACTTTCCATTCTTCATTCACTTTACATTTTTCATTCACTTTCCATTTTCTCCTATTTCTCATTCTTATAAATTAATTGAAGATGAAAATCCCAACAAAAGTTAGTAATCGACCAATTCCATTTTTACTTTTAAACTCAACAAGTGCAATTTAGTAACAATGAACTAATTTCTATCGTAACTAAATAAAAATAGTAGATGTGAAAAATTTGGATTGTAATCAAGAGATAGAAACTCCCAAGATTGAGACTTGTACTTTACATTTATACAAAACTATAGTTGTAGTAGGTATTAGTGATCATCATGATTATTGATTTACAGGATTAAGTGTATAACTCAAAAATGGTCTCCCTCTAATTGATAGACCCAAATTAGTCTTACAACTACATCATTGAGCAGGGATGTAAGGGTCTAGTTTAAATGCTAGCTATCTTCCTATTTATTAACAAAGTAGGTCCATGCATATCGCTATTCTAATTGCAAATCTTCCACAATACCTATAAAATTATAGAATCCATTCTCTCTATTTCTTCTTTCCATATATCCACTCCTATGGTCAATTCACTTCAAGACTATAGATTGAACTTATGGTTCGCGATTCTTTAAAATAGCAAAATCGAGTGCGTATAAATAATCACATGACATGATGAATATATAAACCAAAAACTAATAAATTATAATCATAAAATCATGTGTCATAGTATAAACCTCATGAATGAGGGTGTTTATCCACTCATAGTCATACAATTAATCTCCATTTAAAAGTTATAAGAAAACCACAACAATTTTTTTAAGAAAATAAAGAAAAAAAAAACCTAGGAAAAGCTCCCTGGTGCCTTCAATTCTCTCCAACTTTGTGTAATCCGAAGATGTGTGAATATATGAATATTCATTTTTAGTCTCAAAAGGTCATGAAAAACAAATTCCATGGATATCTATTTAACATCAAATCAACCACACTACTTAAACCAATTTAAAACCAACATTTTAGATAAGCTTTTGAAGGGTGTAGCGCGTGGTTGAGTTCAAATGAACCCCGCAACATGTGTCTTTGAGCACCATTAATGACATATTTAGTTATAGGGTTCATATCACACTTAATATCTAGTAACTAAGTGTGTAACACGAGGGTTAATTCGAAACTGCACAACTTCATCAAGTGTCGCTAGTTAGCTCCTCTTGTATTCTTCTTTGTTCCTTGATTCGTGTTGATCTTGTAATTTGATTCCTCAATCATCTAAACTCATAAAAATATTAAACATAGTTCTAACTAAGCTTCAACCTTCAACATTGGAGCACCACAGACAAATGTCCGCAACAAATAACTAAACGAGCCCAGACCTGACATAGATTCAATAGTTGCATTCATGTACTTTGTTCCTTATTTCATTTTGAATTTGCAATTAGATAAATCACCAAAATGGATAATTATTAGCAGTATTAAACTCCTAATTCAACCTTCAACCAGAAACAATAGTTCACAACGCGAATTTCTCCATCATAAAAAGCCAAGCAATACAAAATTAACTAATCTTCACTAGTTGTATTTCTCTTGTTTTTATCATTCTTACTGCTTTAGTTCAACCTTTTTTATCTTCACTTAAAGCTTTATTATCATACTAAAATATTCATAACAAACATTAGTCCATAAAATAAAGAAAACTCAAAAAAATGCACTAAAACAAGTATAAGCTGGCCTAGTTAAATTAGTTATAAGATCTAAACCTTATTTTATTAATTTTTCTCTTGTTTTGGTGGAAATTCACCATAAACATCCTAAAACATGCAATTTAACACATAAATACTCATTTATCGTCATATATGCACATAGACCCACCAAGTTTCCTTAAAACTAAGCTAAAAGATGACAAATGTGGGTATACTTGAACTTATGGCCACAATCCCACACTTAAAGCTTTGTTTATCCTTGAAACAATCTTTACACTCATACATTCATTAAGCAAAACTCTAATATAACTAATTAAAATATGACGACCAAGCTAGAACTACAATGACTAGCATATGTGGCAAATATACAACAAGCATGTTACATAATCCATTTTGGAACACATGAATGACTACTACTCAAAGCCTCTTATTAGCTAACTCCTCCCTATTACTCAATCAATCCATCAAATTGATCCCTTATCTTTCATCAAACATGTGCCCTCACAATAAGAGAACTACCCAAATCATTCAGAGGTATAAAGTTGAGCACAAGAGTGGTTTACAAATCAATTTTCATTCACTCTCTAAATGAATTCACAAGTTGCATAAGATTAACCACAGGCTTTCCCTTAATGTAATTCTCCACTAATTTAAGAATATTGAAGTTAAAGATTAAGTGGGACTTTAAGTATTGTAATGTAGTCTAAGGGATGGGTAAAATATATTTAGGCTAGTAATAGTAACTAATCTTCTCAAGCGCTTTAGTGCCACATTTTTTTTTATGAACATTCTTCAAACACCTATTATATACCACGTTTACCACTCTTAACTCTATCTGTTTTCTCTCTGTATTTAATAAAGTTCACATATTGATACTAGGGAGTATTTCTCAATAACCCATGATTTATGTTTCATCAATTTTATCTTTTTCTTTACTCCCGAAACAACACATAAACTTTTTAACAGAAATAGCCATCATTTGAGGGCCTCAATTTCACTAATTCCTTATTTCAAATTTTGACACCTTTTTCACCTTTTTTTTAATTAAATAATTTAGGAGTTTTGGATCAAATTTAAGGTCCATTAAAATAAGAGGAATAGGCTATATATAAGGCTATCAAAAGAATAGGTCAAAGAATCAAAAGGATTAGCTAAAAACATCATAAAGGGTAGATTAAAAAAAGGAATAAAATAAGGTTATCAGAGAAAGCTAATATCATCTTCTAGACTCAATATTCTTTATTTTGCTTTGTCAACATACCAGGAAAGATCTAGAAATCAAGAAGGGTCTTCATGCTTAGACATATGGCATATATTCATCCTTGACTGTGTGGTTTACACACTATCAAGTATGACACATGGCACATAGAATACCCTTCTTTTCATACTTGAAAGAGGTGTCAGTGTTAGATTGTTTACCATAAATCACATCCTACGGGAATAAGAATGAACAATATGCTACGACGATTAGTGAACTCTTTTTAATGCATACCCATTCCTTGCCATCCGAACACAAAATCAAACTGCAAATACCATGAACTACTGATCCTCAACTAAGTGAGTCGATATCCGAACAAAAGAACCAATACAACCAAGAGCCATACCCACATTACCCAATATTTAACCATCTACTAACGTAGAGAATAAGCACACAAGAAAATGACATTGCAACTAAAGATAACACTCTGATAAGCTGTATAAACTACGCTATCAAGTATGAAAAGAAGGATATTCATATAGACATTCCCGGTCTAAGGATATTGATACTTGATATCAAGAAGAATACCTGTAGACTCTCAATCAAGTTTAAATGATCTGTTAGGTCAGTTTAACCACTATAATTCTTATTCCTTAAAGGACTCTTTCTGAAGACAATAAATAGGAAATTTAGACCATTTGTTTAGCTGTGGCTATATAATTGATGGGGTAATTTTAAAAAAAAAAATTCAATTAGTGGTTAATAGGCAAAACTCTAAATTTATTTATTTCTATTATTATTATGTTATTATTATTTTATGATCCAAATATAATAACCTAACAGAAGGGTTTCACTCATTAAGAAATAATATTAGACGTCTTAAAACAAGAAGCGGCTAAGCAAGGGAAACGACGTTGACGAAATTGGAAGATAATCCTTTAGATCAATATCAAGGTTAGTACATTCATAAAAGGAATAATATGGCTTGTGAAGGGCATTTATTATTTTGAAACATTTAGTGGGTATTCTAATGAAATTAGTGCGAATTGGTTATTAACTGTTACTTAACAATGGGATGTTGATATGGTAAATTGATGGGCAGTGAGGTGAGTAGAAGTTAAGAAAGTAACCGTCATTATGGGTGGTTTGATTTTCTTAGTGATATTAGAATTACAATTTAATTCATTGGTTAGAAAAATGTCACATATAGGGATGGTGTAATGATTGTAGAATCAGTGTGTAATAATGGTATTTAAGTTGCAAATTAATAGTGGCTTCATAGTTGTATTTGGAATCTACATATCTTCTTGGGTTAAAAGCTAGATCGTGTAAGAAATCGAACATATTACGTTATAATTATCACATTATGATTCAAGTTTGGACATATTGATATAGATTTTGTAATCTAATTAGGTGCATTATATTATATGTATACCATTTTTTTTAAGAAAATCCACTAGGCAAGGGTGCCTAGGTTATTTTATAAATATATCAAATAATAAAGTCTTTACATACGTAGCCAAATTTAGTAATTTTGCAAAATCTAAGCTAATGACCAAAATAGGACTTATATGGTGTCCTTTTTTGTTAAAACAAAGTAATAATCTAATAACTATGCAATGTACTAAGATGTGAATCAAGTATAATAACTTGAGGTTAACACATTTGAGATGTCATTGTGAATGTGGTTCCCATATGAAGTAGCTTTTTACCATCTCCTTTGCGTTTTCTCCAGGTATTTCCCTTTTATTCACTCTTATCTTTTGTTGTGGAAAGTATGAATTTTCTTTATTTCGTGAGCTTAAATTATCTTTCATGCTTCATCATTTGGAGCTTAATTTTTTACGATGCACTCCCTGAGCTGGGCTCTGTACGATGGTAGCTTTAGATTATTTTTTTAGACTATAGGGCACACAAGCCCATGTTTAGTTTCGATTCTGACTCGAGTTTCTTATACACAATATTGGTATCATTCTTCTTGTTTTAACTCCATGACAATTATTTTGCTAGTTTTAAGCTGCTTTTGATGTTGCGATGTTTCGGGGGTTTTTTGTATGAATTTAAGATTATGCACCGGTGTCCAGGTAGGCTAGGTTTCTTATTTTCTAGACTGGTCTTTTATTGAGTTCCATCTAGTTTGTGGACTAGATGAGTAGTCAGTATGCCTTTCCTTCTATTTTCTAAGCTTTTTGACCCTTTTTGGGACCCGTGTGGAAGCTGTAGTTGGTTATAGGCTGCGAATAGCGTGCCCTGGCTACTGGCAGCAGTTGTGTGGCAGTAGTGTTAGTTCTAGGATATTAGTAGTTGTTTGGGTGAGATATGTGTTAGATTCTAGCTTCTGGCCTTTCCTAGATTTTGAGCACTCCTTCCATTCACCTTAGTTGTTTTTGCATGCATGCATATCGTGATGAGGTTGAACGGGCAGGGCTGTTGGTGTTGTTTACTTTTTGGGAGGTGTTAATAGTTATGCCTTACTTTTTGTACTGTTTTATATATTTTCTTCTAACCTGTTTTACTTACTCGTTGTATCTTACTTCTATTTGATTTACCCTAGTCGATCGATGATGCCTACTTGTTACTTGTTTTATTAGAACTCATTAAACTTTTGTACCATTTCCATGATGCAGATAAAAGAGCGGGTCATTGTGGGAGATGGATCATGCTGAGTAAAGGTACTAGTAGACTTTGGAGATCATGGTGAGCTCCCAGTGTCTAGGCTAAGGCTTTTCTCCAATTGTGCTGAGATTCTACCTTATCTTTTTTAGGGCAGATTGGTCTTGTATTTTACCTCCTGTTGGAGCGTTTGTATATATTATTTTTTGTTGCACTAATGTAGTTAGCTTTGTCTTTTCATATCACTAGGTTTGGGAGGTGTTGTATATATGTATTTTTTTGTATATCTTTTTCTTCCACTTTTACTACTAATATTACTATTAGTTAGCTAGTATCATCCTATTTCTTATCTCTCCGAGCCGAGGGTTTGGCTAGCAAGCTGGTGGGATCATAGGTTCCATCACAATCTAATTTTTAGGTCATAACCGAGTGGTACAAGTCTTAGGTTTCCCCGATTTCATTGATAGTGGAGAAAGTGTTGGTAGAGTCCTGCAGATCAGTGCAGAAATATCTATATCCTATCTTTGGATGGCTATAGGGCAATGTTGGAATGAATTCTCTTTCTTTTCTCTCCTTAAGCATAGTACTTTTGTTGGTTTTTGGAAGTGTCAACTTGACTTCGCTCTTTTAGTTAATGGATCATACTCATATTTCGTCGATTGATAGAGACCCTTCTTAAGATACACATGAGACCCCACCCGGAGATAGTGAGGGAGTGACTATGGGTACTAAGTCCGTTGGTACTACTCCATCATCCTTTCCCCATACTACTGCTACTACAGATACACCGTCTGTTTAGCAAACTACAACAGTACCTCTACTGTATTCTACATTGCCACAGTTGGCCATAGTATGGCAGATGTGTTACATTTTCTTATGATATTAGGCGGTGTGCCACAAGAAGTGCCTTAGGGTTCATATCAGGAGGCAACATAGGGTGCTCAACCTTCCTAGGTTCCTTTAGCTACAATTCTTCTGCCTTTTAAGTCGGTTGCACCACCACAACCTATTCTAGCACCAATAGTACCATAGAAAACTGAGGCAAAATTCATTCTTTCAAAGGACGTAAGGAAGATTCCTGACCACTTTCTCCGTATAGAACCATCCAGATCCTTAGGGACTGGAGGGCTGGACCCCACGAAGTTTATTACTCTATTTGAGGAGAAATTATGGACATTGGATTTATTAGACGAGCAAGGGTTTGATTTCACCACTTACCTTTTTGAGGCAGAATCCATCCATTGGTTGAGGGTTCTTAGGTATCACAGGCTAGCTAGGTCTCCACCGATGACTTGGGATTAGTTTTCAGAGGCCTTCTTAGTGAAGTACATGCCCGTAGTGCTTAGGAGAGTCATAGGTCAGAGTTTTCCACTTTTCAACATGGGTATTTATCTATTTCATCTTTTTAAGGTAGGTTTTTGGAATTATCGGAGCACATAATTGAGTTTATACATACTAAGAAGAAATTGATCTACTACTTTGCTAAAGGACCGAGACCTTATTTACGTAGAGAGATAGTAGATGATGGTTTTGGGTAGATCGTGTTTTGTATATTGTTGATCATTCTCGAAACATAGATAAGTTACCTCAAAAGTCTTGAGGGGCATGTGAGAAAAGGCAACAACATGAGGGCAGCTATTCTGGTAATCAGTTAACAAGAAGGGATTATATTTGAAGGCAAACTAGCAAGAAGTGTTAGGCTTATATTTGATTGCAAACTAGCTTCTGAAGTGTTAGCAAGAAGGGATTATAGTTGCTGTTTTAAAATGGTTTTTTTTTTTTATAGATTTTGGGGTTGAGCTCTTCTGAGGAAGGGTATTTTTGGTATGCTTTTGGGGTGTGGGTTATGCTCAAGAGTATCATGTTGGTGGATAAGTTCGCCTTGACGTTAAACTGGTGGGTGTAGTTTGTTCCTCTCTATTTTGTTGTGGTTTTTTGACTTTAATGGTTTTGTTTCTAAGCTAAGGGTCATTAGGGCAGGTTTTAGTGAGTCTTATGGTGTTGTGGTTTATTCAATGATTTTTTTTCATATCATAGTGGTAGCAGTATGGAAGCAATGGTAACCTCCAGTAGAGTGTTGGTATCTAATCAGTTTGCATGACCTACCAGTTTAATTTTTCCTTGGTTATTAGTTAAATTCTATTTCTGGGGCATGGTCGATGGAGTTGTCTTAGCTTGTTATAGGTTCGCCTAATAGGTTAGCTAGTGGCCTTGTTGTAGAGAGATGGTTAGACGGGGCTTAGAAGGGTACTAGTAGTGAAGGTTTCTTGGACATGTGTTATCTGTTTGATTAGGTAACCTAATGTCTTAGAAGGTATATACAAGCCATGCCCTAACAAGTTCAATTCTTCAGATGTTGTTCCTTCCCAGACTTTCAATGATGAAAGTCCTTTTTAGTGGTGGATATTGTAATGACTCGTCTAACCATTTCCTTGTTTTTTTTTTTTTTTTGTTTTCTTCCCTTAAAATCATTTGTTAGTTTCCCTAAGTAATTTATGACTTACTGGGACAAGTAATTTGGTTCCCTAGCAGTCAGTTGCTTGGTATATCAGTTTTCTTATTTTGAATGGTAAACCTTGAAATAGTGGAACCTAAGAGTGAATTCTTAGTAAATACGCTCAGAATTGGATTCGGACAGTTCCTTCAGATCTGTAATGCTTACTAGGTTGGATCTTTAGTTTAGGTTATGTGGTTTTGGTTTTGAGCTTGAGATGAATTGTGGAATTTTATTTCATAAATAGTTGAGAATTGGCTTGGAGTTAGTGCATGGTGAATGGGGTGTCGAAATGGGATTATGATTCTTCCATCGGCTTTGTAATGGTGATTTTTATCTAATAGGGGTATTGGTATGTGTCCCGTGGTGTCTGGTGTCTGGTGTCATTTTGGGTGCCTTGGTGGCTTAAAGGAATTTCGTTTGCTTTTGGTTCTTGTTGGTTCTAGGAGTCTATTCCTTCAAATTACCTAGTTTGGTTTTTTTGAAAATTCAATAGATCTGAGATATCATTGTGAGCTAGTAGCATACTGGGTTTGATGAATTGGACTCTGAGAGCTCGTTCTATGCCCCTCAAAGTATTATTTTTAGCTCTTGGGAGTTGCGGGCAGAAATCGTCCAGGCGAGGGTTTGGTCTCCCCTACGATATCGCTTCTACGACCAATGGTACACCCCTATGGAGTCTCCCCAGTAGACTTGGCCCGCCCCGATAATGGTTGCCTTTGGAGACAAGGGTTGCTCCTGGGTCTGTTTTTCTGCCCAAGTTGTGTCACCCCATTTCTCTTTTCCTTTTGCCTCTGCAAGGCTAGGCCTGGGAGACCAGGGTCACCCAATCGGCCTTTTCTCCGCCACATCAGGCTCGCACCTGTAGCCCTAATGCCCGCCCCTGTGGCTCTGCTTCTATCTTTAAATTTTTTTTCTTCTTCATTTCCTTAATTCTCTATCTTATATTTCCTATACGATTAAGATATTCAGCTGGGTGAGTGAAATTTGAGCCTAAAAAAGTATTGGAAGCTGCTTGGGGGGGGGGGATTTATGACCATATTCTTCATATTTTCTCCGGATAAGTCCCTTTAGTTCACCCTTTTCTTTTGTTGTGAAAAAAGTTTATTTTCTTTTCCTTGTGAACTTAAATTCTCGTTCATCCATCATATTTTTTATATCGTACCACACTCTCCTTGATCTAGGCTCTATGAAT
Organism: Withania somnifera; assembly: GCA_039654485.1. NCBI lineage: Eukaryota > Viridiplantae > Streptophyta > Magnoliopsida > Solanales > Solanaceae > Withania > Withania somnifera. Next base: position 7,675 of record JBDJHY010424695.1, on the reverse strand, counting down.
TGATACCTTTGAATTATTTTTTCGGACTGTGGGGTGTAGGGGCCAGTTTAAGTCCCGATTCCGAGACGAGTTACTTTGCACAATATGGATATCATTCTTTTTATTTATACTCCTAGATATCTATTCTTCTAGTTTTGATCTACCTTAGATGTTTTCATGGTGTTTTGGGGTTTTCAACATGTTTTCCAACATTTTATGCCAGGTTCTAGGTAGGAAGGTTTCTTACTTTCTATACTAGGCTTATATTGAGTACTTACAGGGTTTCAACCAGTTGGTGGGTTAGAGAGTAGTTGCATGGCTTTCCTTTTATTCTTTGTGACCGTTTACCCTTTTTGAGGCCCGTGCGGAGCAATAGGTTGTTGTAGGTAGTGAATAGCATGCTCATCTTGCCGGGCGAGGCTATGTAGCTATAGTGTTATTGCGGCACTAATAGTATTTATTTGAGTGAGATTGTTTGTTAGCTAGTGGCTTCTAGGTTTTCCTAGATTTTTTGCGTGCTTTCTGTTTGCCTTGGTTATTTTGCATGCATGCATACCTCTTGAGAGACAGCAATCGTATTTGGAGATGGAACCTCTAGAGCGACGATTCTAGGCTGGCATATTTCACGGTGCTGGTTTTGGAACAGAACTCCTGAAAGACAGATCCCAGTTCAGTGGTTGGGGTAGAACCCATACGGCTGCTGGTTCGATTGTTTTAGTTCAGTTCTACCCCTGTGTATTCATCCTCTTATTGCTTGTTTGTACCTCGCTAGCTGATGATAGATGTCATGCTTGGTTTTGTATCCCCGTTTTTGCCTACCGATGGGATGGCCGTTAAGTAGGTTATGTTTGATTCTTTTCTTTATGTATCCAATGGTAGGATGGGTGACTACTTTGATCCTATATGTTATTTTCTTTTCCTTTACATTTATGCTTCTATTTCCCTTTATTTATCCATTTCTATGGTCGGTTGCATTGAGATGGATGCCAATTATGTTTTTTGACTTATGACTTGAGCTAGGGTGCTTGTTGTGCCTCAATGAGGATGAGTATTTTAGAAAGGTGATAGTTACTTTCATTCAGCTTCCTAATAGTTATTCCTTACTATCTATAGTGTTTTACTTGTCTTCTTCTGACCTATTTTACCTACTTGATGTATGCTACTAGTATTTAATATAGCCCTGTCGGCCGATGATGCCTACTGGGTACCCTGTGTTGGTTATACTCATGCTACACTTTTGTAGTTTCCATAGTGCAGATATAAGCACAGGTCATCGTATGAGATGGGATCATGCTGAATAGAGGTGTAAGTGGACTTCGAAGATCACAGTGATCTCCAAGAGTCTGGATTGAGCTTGATCTCCAGCTATGTTGAGATTCTATATTAACATGTTCAGGGCAGAATGGTCTTGTCTTTTACCTCCTGTCTGAGTGGTTGTATATATTATTTTTTTCTATACGGATGTAGTTAGCTCCATCTTGTTACAGTCACCAGTTCTAGGAGGTGTTGTATATATGTATTTTGTTTTATATCTTTTTATTCTTACTTTTATTGCTTATGTTGTTGTCAGTTAATTAGTATCGACCCATTGCTTTTTTCTCCAGGCCAAGGGGTTTGCGGGCCTACTGGTTGGACTGCATGCGCCATTACGATCTGAATTTTTGGTCGAGATACCACATCCATATCAAACTCCTATACCAAGCCTACACACTCCCAAATGAATCTTACCACAGTTAGCACAAGTGGCATAAGATCATCCTCCGAATAGACTACCCTATAAAGCTGACCTAGTTGACTAACTCTAATAATTCTGAGGTGGTTTAGCACCCTAAGTATGAGAACTAGCTGATGAAGGGGATGGAGCCCTAAAACCCTATTGCTTCTTTCTAGGGTTACCACTACCCATAGACTGACTAAACTCTACTGAACCAGTCCTTCCCTTCTTGCTTCAGAAGCTCTCTCTCATCCTAGATTTATCCCTTTCTATTTGTTCCAAGTGAACAATCAGTTGACCCTTTTGAAATTCTTAATCCGTAATGAATTAGATCGAGGGATAATTTGACACGAAGGATGAATAAATGATGAGATATGCTGTCAAGGTTAAGGCCATTTGTATTTTTTTAGAAGTAGACCTTTGAGCAGCCATTGGAAAAATAATGAAAAGGTATATGTGTTAGCTAAATTGGATTCAGAAACCTAGGAAGATAGTGTTAAAGGGGATTAATAGTCCAGGTACTACACTCGATGCTAAATGTTCCAAAATGGGTAGAGGTGAATTATACCAGCTTCATATGGGACTTGAGAAGCGATCTGAAGGAGGGGACAGTGCCTGATGACGCTAAAACTTCTTGTGTGTTTAGGACTAAAGTAGAGATATGTTTAGTGTATGGGAAACTTTATTGAAGATCGTACATAGGTCCCATTGAAAAGTATCTTGGAATTGTGGATACTAACTATCTTTTAAGGAAGGTTCACCAAGAAATGAGTCGAAATCACCACAATGCAGACTTGCTTTCATTTAAGATCATCCAAGAAAGGTAGTATTAGCACACCATTGATGGTGATGCCAAGAAATTCATCAGGAAGTGCAACAAATTCCAGCATTTTTCTCTCCAAATCCACCATCCAGGAGAAATAATGTACGCAATCATCATCCCTAGGATTTTCATGAAACAATGAATGGACATCGTAGGGCCCTTGCTTCTTGCACTAGGTAAGTCAAATTCACATTGGTAATGATGGACTATTTCACTAAGTAGGTGAAGGAAGAGGCATTCGAACAAGTTCGGTAACACAAGGTATGTGCTTATAGGATCACAAAATCTTCAGGTTTGGGATACCTGAGGAGATTGCATACTATAATGAAACACTGTTAGTAGGAGAAAAGGTGACCGACTTTTTGACAGGGTTGAAAATAGATGTTACATTTACGCCCTACCACACTAATGAAAATAGACAGGTGGAGTGAATCAACAAGGTTATCATGTTTAATTTGAAAAAGAGATTGAAAAGCGTCAAAATGTGTTAGGTCGATCAGCTGCCAGGGAGTGTTACGAGATCATAACACAACTGTTAATTCTAGAACTGAGGAGACTCCCTTTTTACTAGTATATTAGGTGGAAGCCTTGATACCAATGGAAGTAGCTGAGCAAATCTACTAATACACAGAGGCCACCGAGAAATCCAATAATGAGGCTCTCAAAGAAAATTTGGACCTCCAGGAGGGACAAGAGGAGGTCACCTTTGCCACAAATAATGATGTAGAAATGGAGGATGGAGAGTTACTACAATCATAAAACCAGTATTTGACATTTTAACATCCGAGATCTAGTATTGAGAAACGTCACCCCGAGCATGCGAATTTGGAATGAAGGAAAGTTGGGCCTAGAATGAAATGGACTATAGCAAGTAATTTGTGTAGCCAAAACAAGAGGTTTGATCAATTGAAAAACCTCCAAGGTAACCTATTACGCAATAGCTAGAATGTGTTCCTTTTGAAAAGGTAGTATTTTTTTCCAGGATACCCTCTCTAATGATTGAAACTCTTTTTCCCGTCCAAGGGATTTTTAGACAGCAATGTTTTAAATGGGGGTTTGTTCAAAGGCAACCCAAGGCACATTTCTCGAAGGGAAATATGCAATAGAAAGAAACTGTAGCACTCAAGAATGCCATAATGAATGTTGAGAAGGTTATGGGTTAATTTATTTTATTTTATATTTTATTTTATTTTATTTTTAAATATGAAGTATTAAGTGCAATTGAATAAAAATTCATCTTTCTTTTCACTCGTACTGTGATTATAACACTATTAGAAAACTATGAGAAGACTCTGTATTTGAAGTAAAAGGTAGAGGTCCTGACTTATGAAAATGGAAATAATCCAAACTTCACAAAAAAGGTAACGGCTATGACTAGACCATGCAATATATTTTAATTAATAATGAACATAAAAGCTTATGCGGTGCAGATAATGAGGAATGTCAGGCTCAGCCGCTCTATGCACCAACACTCCATGTCCTTTTGGCATAAAGCCCAGCCTCCCAAGGAAGGGATATATTTTTTGGGATTTCTATTACAGAAATGGTTAGAACCAAAAACCAACTATCAAATACGAGACACGATAATAAAGGATATAGTGAGCTATACACACAATCAATGTCCCAAACAATGGCAGTAATCATCATCACCGCAATATGTATATATTAATTAAAAAGAGAAACATATTACAAAAAGGTAGCTCGAGTAATATAAGAATAATATAAATCCATTACAATCAAGTATCAAAATAAAAATTAATGAAAGTACAACACGAGAGCGTTCTAACAAAGAAAAAAAAGCTATTCCTAAAAATGATGCGAGATTGTTGGGAGCCCAACTTGAGATCCACGATGTTCATTAGAGTCACCTCATGAGGATGAGTCATCATTAGAAAAATCCACTTTAGTGGGTCAAAAGTTGGATAACTTTTGGTTTGAATGACTACTCTCGCTGCGCTAAATTTCCTCAGTTAAAAGGGGATTGGCTAGAACCCTCTTGAGGGAACCCAACTTTTTACACCAAGAACTCACTTCGATGGACACTAATCAGATAATCCCTCGTAGAAGAGTGCTAAGATTAGTTACTTTTTATCCTATGCCTAAAGGACTTGGACATATCTTATCTTTTATAATAGGCATCTCTAAACTACCCAGGGGATTGACCTCCCTTGAGATAAAATCTTCCTCAGCTCGGAGCCTACACCCTGGATGTAACAGACACCTGATATTACAATGGCTCAAGTGAAATGCTTGGTCTGACATGAGACATGATACATATACAAAGAAATACAATAAAATTGTATACATTGATGAACTCTTGTAATGTAAGTAAGAGAAACAATAACTTTTCCTAACAAATAATGAAATTACAAAGAAAGACTACTATAAAATAAATAGTTATCCTTGGAATATGAGACTGATACCCGTCGATTCACTAACCATGAGTTGGAAAAGAACTGTTGAATTTACATTATAAGTCTAGGGAACAAAATGTGTCAGTACATGTAATGTATTAGTATGTAAAAATACAAATACATGCATAAAATAAACTGATACAAACTGATCAAATACTAGGCTGACATAAAGTTGACGTGGGACATGACTCTAAAACTGTACAAGTGTGTAAGCTAAGTCTAAAGCTAAGCTAGAGCTAAAGCATTATATTGCAATTTATGCAAGTCTATTACGTATATGTGACATTTGATGCTGATGCAGAGAAGTGTTGGACTAACAATATGACTGGAATGATCCTGGAGCTGAACTAAAACATTTTGATGCAATTATGCATTACAAATGAATGTCCTTTAAACACTATTTTTTATATATAGATATAAAACTCATAATAAAGACTAGACTTATTAATAAATACCGTTGATAATAATTAGTTATAAAAGCTGTTAAATAGACTAAAGTTAAACCCCTTACTGGTTTGATCCTGAAGATAAGGTATGAAACACTGTTGCAAAATATGAAAGTCTGATAAAGAACATTTAAGTCAACAACTATTAGAAAAAGAGATATAACTCAAGTTAAAAGCTGAATTTATAAATAAAGAAAAGCCAATAAACATTAAGTTTGCAAATTTTGTGACTCACAACAATAAGCTAAACATACTTGGGAGTTGCAATAACCCACATCACCTAATATAAGTTAACAACAATAAGCTAAACATAATTGGGAGTTGCAATAACCCACATTACCTAATATAAGTAGCCACAGAGTCCAACATATAAGCACAAGCAAGGAGGGCCCTTTATAACTTGCTAGAGCATAGATCCTAATAAAATTTCTAGTGGATCCACTTAGTTTGAGATGATGCCTCTTTGGGCTTAAATATCCTACTGTAGCATGTATTTTATGAGATTGGGCTATGCTGAACTTGAATCCTCTCTATTCTAATAATAAATCCAAAAACTAAAACTACTGAATGCTCCTATCAATGACAAGTTAGGCATATCTTAGTACCTAACTAATGAGGAAAATTGAGTTTGTCTATCCGAATAAGTTGTTCTCTAATTAATATTAGATTTTGTTATAATCATTTATAATTCCATTTGAGTATACCGACTCTCTAGTTGATACTAAATCCCTTTAAAATTATATAAATATTGATTGGACCTAAATTCCAAGTATCCTTAATATACTAAAAAATTATTCTGAACTAGGCTTTAGTCTTTGAGAGCTATAAAATCAAGAATTCGGACCAAAACTAAAAATAGACTTCAAACTTACTAAGACATCAATTTATAAAAATCTAACCACGAATCATAATTTTATTCAAAAACTTTAACATGACCATGAAATATTATTTAATAGCATGATAACATGAAATTTAGTTCAAATTCATACGGACATGCAAATTTATGAAAATAACATGTAAAAATCATGAGTAATAATTATAACAACCATACAACATGTTTGAGAGTCTAACTTCACCATGAAACAACTAGTTAAGATAAACCCTAGATTCACAACTCATCATTTAAAACTAATACTGACAGATTTTTGATGTGAGGGTGGAAGAAAATCCTTGTTGAATTCCTAAATACCTTAATTTTCTCCGGGAACACTTCAGAAGAACCCTAGCTTTAGTATGATTTCAAAGATATGAGTTCTTGAATATATTGATTTAGTTTTTATGAAAACCCTTGAATTGTATGGTGATATTGGTAGAAATTGATAAACTAATACTTTTCATGAAAACCCTAACTTTAGGATGATATCGGAGATATGCATTCTTGAATATATTGATTTACTTTTCATGAAACCCCTTGAATCGTAGAGTGTAATCTTGATAGAAATTCATAAATAATAATTAGGAATAACTAAGACTATATTAAAATACATAAAAGCTAAATAACTTGTTGTTGGAGGAAGAGAAGATGTGAGATAACCCTAGGTTGAACTTAGAGAGCTTGAAGTTCTAAGATCGAGGAAAAACACCTTACTTCTTGATCTAATTAGATATAAGAGAATTATTTGATGTTAGAAACTTGGAAAAGTTCTTAAATTTATGTCGTAAGAACATGGAGAATACTTAACTAGGTATAGGAGGGTTGGAAAGAGCTCTTGGTGCCTCTTGGGATAGAATAATGTAAAAAAAATGAGAAAAGAAACTCCAAATTGAGTTTTATAAAAGGCTAAAAAAATGATATACAATTGTTATAATATGATATATGGGACGAATACATGGTCTAAGGGCTATGAAATTGACGAGGAGTATGTAATTTAGATCATATACCTCCAGGAAACTTTTCACTCACTTCTCAAAAATGAAGAACCATCATTCAGGATGTCAAATACATCCACGGGTTATCAATTTCATGATTGTTTGACAGTGCTTCACTAAAATGGATATATATTTTTATTCCAACCTCAAAATGATAAATGAATTAATGATTATAATATAGAATCATTTACCTCTAGTTTGATAGGTTATGGGACACATGACTCCTCATATTCTAATTGGCATGATCATTTGTAGTTGACCTAGAAAGAACATATGTGAGAACTTAATTGATAAAAAGTCTCTGAACTCAACTTTGTAGTAGGGTATTGTTAGGAACTTAATTAACGTTCAAATATCTTCACAAACTAAAGGTTGAATTTATTATTTAGGTTAAAGTATAAAATCAATAGTTTTGGGTCTGAGTACTTAT
>JBDJHY010424481.1:0-17904 GCA_039654485.1 Withania somnifera | reverse complement strand
TAGACTGGTAGGTTCACCCCAACCGACTTGGGCTGAGTTCTATGAGGTTTTCATGAGCAAATTTATGTGTAGGGATTAGCAAGAGAGCCTATGGGAGTTCAAAATCTTGACCAGGGAGAGATATCTTTAGATGAATATGAGGCTTTCTTTCATCAACTTTCAATGTATGGTGTAGACTTCATGCCTATCGAGGTGGAAAGAGTCCGCAAATTCGTATACGGGCTAAGAGATAGGCTCCGTGAGGTGATAACATTATTTGTATCTAACAATCATCCATTTCAGGCAGTGGTTGATCATACAAATTCCATGGAATCCCTCAATCGTGAGTCCCGTTAGTGCAGCGAGAAGAGGCAAATATATGAGAGAGGTATAGTGGATCCCATTCTCGGGGCTGTGGTCAATTTAATCATGCACAGGGACTGTCTAGTAGGCCGGTGTAGGAATTATTGTAGGTTTAGTCTCCATCTTCTGCAAAGTATACATGAGGTTGATCATCACATTAGGGTAGTTAGATTGTTTTTGGTAGAGGATCTCGATAGAGTGGGCTATATGGGTCGTGTTATGAGTTTTTCCTTATGGGCCATTATGCAAGAGTTTGTCATCAGAGGGGCACTATCTACATCCATTGAGATCAGTGCCTTCACTGTCTAGAGGAGGGGCACAGAGTGGTTATATAGGTATGGAAAGTGTGGTAGGGGTGGTGGCTACGGTAATGGTTTTTATGGTGGTGATCACTAGTTTATTCCTACATGTTCTGAGGCTGTGGCCTCATATGCTATAATTATTGGTTTGATATTTGTGTGTTCCATACCTGTGTCAGTATTATTTAACCCTGGGTCTACTTGTTCATATATGTCATCCTATTTTGTACATAGTATGGGGTTGCCCAGTGATGTATTATCTATATCTATGTGTGTTGCTACCCCTGTAGTGGATTCTTTAGTAATGGATCAGGTGATCTGATTATGTTTGATTTCTCTTAGAGCACTACACACTTGGGCTGACTTAATTTTGTTAGACATTGTCGACTTTTATATTATTTTAGGTATGGATTGGTTGTCTCCTCACCATGCAGTTTTGGATTATTATGCCATTACCTTAGCAATACCTGGTTCATCTCTAGTTTTGTGGCAGGTTTCTAGTAGCCACACAACCACAGGCTTTATTTCTTACCTTCAGGCTAGGAGGTTAGTAGGGAATGGGTATTTGTCATACTTAGCCTATGTTTGTGATATTCAGGCTGACACTTCTTCTCCTAAGTATATTCCAATTATTTTTGAGTTCCTTGATGTATTTTAGATCAACCTTTCAGGCCTACCACCAGAGCAAGATATCTATTTTGCATTGACTTAGAACTAGGCACTAGCCCATTTCTATTACTCCTTATCAGATGGCTCCTATAGAGTTGAGAGAGCTGAAGGTTAAGATCCAGGATTTATTAGATAAAGGCTTTGTCCATTCCAGTGTGTCACCTTAGGTGCACTAGTTCTTTTTGTAAAGAAAAAGGATGGTACAATGAGAATGTGCATTAATTATCGACAGCTGAATAAAGTTACTGTGAAAAATAGATATTCTATATCGAGAATTGATGACTTGTTTGTTCATCTTCAGGGTGCTTTAGTGTTTTCAAAAATTAATTCGAGGCTCGGTTACCATCAGTTGCAGATTCGTATAGAGGATATACCTAAGACAACTTTCAGAACTCATTATGGTCATTATGAGTTTCTTGTTATGTCCTTTGGGTTGACCAATGCTCTAGTAGGTTTAATGGACTTGATGCATAAGGTGCTTAAGCCCTATCTTTAATCTTTTGTGATTGTGTTCATTGATGACATCTTGGTGTATTCGCGAAGATAGTACAATCTTGAGAAGCACTTGAGTGATCCTCCAAACACTGAAGGAACACAGGCTTTATGCAAATTTCTAAAAAGAAGAGTTTTTTTTTGAGTCTGTTGCATTTTGGGGACATGTAGTGTCCAAGGCTGGCTTAAAGTTAATCCAGCAAAGGTTCAAGCAGTGCGTGATTGGCCAAGACCAATATCTATTTCAAAGATTCAGAATTTTATTTATTTGGATAGGTATTATCAACGTTTTGTTGAGGGGTTCTCATTGATTGTAGTGCCTTTAACCAAATTGACTAGGAAAGATATGTTTTTTTAGTGTTCTGATGATTGTTAGTTGAGCTTTTCAAATCTTAAGAACTAATTGACTTCAACGCCAATTGACCTTACCAGTGAGGGTTAAGGATTCTCTGTGTATTGTGATGCTTTCAGTGTTAGATTAGGTTGTGTTCTAATGCAGTAGGCTCAAGTTATTGCATATACTTTGAGGCTGCTGAAGGTTCATGAGCGCAACTATCCCACTCATGACATAAAGTTGGAGGCGGTGGTGTTTGCACTTAAGATCTGGAGGTATTATTTGTATGGGGTGTAGTATGAGATCTTTACTGACCATCACTGTCTTCAGTACATTATGAGTTAGAGGGAGTTATCTAGACAGTGAAGATAGACTGAGCTACTAGAAGACTATGACATTTCCAGACAGTGAAGGTGGATTAAGCTACTAGAAGACTATTACATTTCCATTCTCTAACATCAAGGTAAGGAAACCATTGTGGTAGATGCCATGAGCCGAAAAGCAGTTAGTATCGGTAGCCTAGTAGCCTTGTCAGTTTCCTTGAGGCCATTAAAGGTGGAAGTGCAATCGTTGTCTAATAGGTTGGTTTGGCTTGATCTGTCAGACCCCAGGCCCGTGTTAGCATATGTGAAGGCCATATTTTCCTTGATAGATCAGATTCATCAGTGTCAGTTTGAGGATAAATGGTTGGTTTCTCTTCATAGCAAGATGTTAGCTGGAGAGGCTGACAGGGATTCTATTGATTCAGATAGTGCACTTCAGTTTGATTGTTGCATTTATGTACCTCAAGTTTGTGAGTTGGTGTTGTTGATCTTGCGTGAGGCTCACAATTCCAAGTATTCTATTCATCCTAGTGTAGACAAGATGTATCATGATTTGTAATAGTTGTATTGGTGGAAAGGAATGAATAGGGATATTGCAGGATATGTGTCAAGTGTTTAAACTATCAACAAGTTAAGCATAAGCATCGAGGACCACGTGGTTTGATGCAGAGACTTCCTATTCTGTCTTAGAAGTGGGAGCAAGTTACTATGGACTTTGTTTATGGTTTTCTACGGACTAGCAGAGGTTTCGATACATTTTGTCTCATTGTTGAAAGGCTGACTAAGTCAGTGAATTTCATTCCTACTCCCTCTTTCTATAATGATAAGCATGCAAATATACATTTGTGAGGTTGCTAGATTGCATGGTGTTCCTATATCTATCATTTGTGACAGAGGCACCCAGTTTACTTCATAGTTTTGGAGGTCCGTTTAGCAAAATATGGGTACAGAGGCTCATTTGAGCATAATATTTCAATTACTGATCGATGGTTAGTCCGAGCGGGCCATTCAGGTGTTAGAAAACATGTTAAGGGCTTGTGTGACAGACTTAAGTGGTGCTTATGATCAGAGCCTACCTCTGGCAGAGTTCGCTTATAATAATAGCTATCTCTCCAGCATTGAGATAACACCATTTAAGGCATTATATGGTAGAGATATAGATCGCTTATTGGTTGGTTTGATAGTTTTGAGGCCAGAGTCCAGTCTACAAACTTGTTGTGTGATTTTCTCCATCAGGTTTGGTTGATTTGGGATATATTAAGGCCAATGCAAAGTAGGCAGAAGAGCTACGCTGATCGTACAAATTGTACCATAGAGTTTGGAGTGGGTGATAGAGTATTTCTACAAGTATCTCATATGTACGGTGTAATGATGTTTGGTAGGTAGGGCAAGTTTAGTCCCATGTATATTGGGTCATATGATATTTTTGAGAGAGTTTGTAATGTTGCCTATAGGTTGGCCTTATCTCTTATGCTTTCAACCATTTATCCAATATTTTATATTTTGATACTGTGACGGTATATTCCCCGATGAGTCATATATCATTCAAGAGGATTCAATGAAGCTAGAAGAAAATTTGTCATTTATTGAGGATAATGTGCAAATTTTGGCTAAGTATGGTAGAGAATTGAGGCCCAGGGAGATTTTAGTGTTTAGGGTGCAGTGTAGTCATTGTCTGGTCAAGGAAGCTACTTGAGAGATCTAGAGTGAGATGCGAAGTAGTTTTGAGAACTTTTTGAGACATCAGGTACTTTCTCTTCCCATTTATTTCATGCTTTTACTTGACTTTTAAGGACGAAAGTCCTTTTAGTAGTGGATGTTGTAGTGACCCTCAGGGTTATTTATAATAAATATATGACGTTTTGCATTCAAAAGCATTTTAGTAATTTCTGGAAGTAATTTATGACTTGCTGGGACCGGTAGTTCATATCCCTGGGGGCTCAATTGAGAAATATCTCAACTTGCTTTTTTAGAGCATAAATCTAAGAACTCATTGACCAAAGTCAACTTTCCTTCAAGATGAGCTAGGAATTAAATTTTGACAATTCTGTTAGCTCTAGAATGCCAAACAAAGTCAAGATTGACCTTAAGTTTGTGTTTTGAAGTTTCCATTTGCAATTTATGCCAGTATGTGGATTTTAGTTAAGTTTAATGCCTAAAGTGGAGCTTGGGTTGTATTTTACCGTTCAGAGTGTTAGATCAGAATTCTAACACTTTCGTCAGCTCCACAATGGTGATTTTAGGCTAATGGAGGTGTTGGTTCATTTACCGGACTTGTCATTACATTTTCAAGGTGTTGGTGGAAATTTCACTAATTTAGGCTTAGGCGTTGACTTGGTCAACATTTATCCAAAATGACCTCGGACTCCATTTCGTCTATGCCGTTGAGTCTAGGATGTCATTTTGAGTGTGTGTACATAGTTTTTTTTTTTTTTTTTGCATAAATTTGACTCCCAATGCATTTCGAGTTGTAATTCAGAGCATTTTCCTTCTCCTAAATCTTCTATCAAAACATGTAATAGGTGCAGGATTAATTGTTTTTCGTGATCACATTGTAATAAGTAACTATGCTTTGCAATTGCAAGGCTGGATCACATGTTCATGATGAAGCACACTCCAGTCATTCTACGCGGTCACATAGGTGATGTACACGATTGCGATGCCTTTTCCAGTACTCTACGTGATAGCTTAGTAAAGTCAAGAAATCGCGATGAGTAAAATACCTTTAATTTATATAAAAACCGTTGTATTACCCCCAACTGTTAATTTAGAAAAAAATTATGTTTTCACCAGTTTAAGAGAGAAAATCTTCTCCCAAATATCATTTAAGGTTGAGAAAAATCCCCTCAATGTTGCTCTTCGATTTCTACGTGTTATGGATAAGTTCTTCGTTTCTAATTCTTCAATTCTTGGTTTCCCCCATTAATGGACCCAATTTATGAAGTTAATGAACTCATTCCATAATCCATATATATTGTGTAATTCCTTGTTTCCTGAGTATATTTTCCTTTTAGTATTCTTAATACATCGAAATTCCAATGTTTAATTCATAAAAATCACATCTTTAACCCCGTTATAGTCAAATCTGTCCAAGATGCTTTGGAGCCTTTCTTGCATTCGAATTGTGCTCAATTTCGGATAACGGGTTCCTAGCAACATTAGGAACCTCGTGGCAATATTTTTTTTAGTTCTATCGAGCGGGCCTCGTAGCCTCAATTTTAGACCTAGTCCGGAACTTAGCATAAACAATATCGTTAGATTCGTATTGACATATAGAATACTTTGACGCAAGTTTTAGATCATTTGGAGGTCATTTGATATCAGTCGGAGTACTATCCATAAACTTGCAGTGCTTTATCATCAGACGACAGGTAGGCTTTGTGGGGATATCTGGGATTATAACTTTAATAATTTTACTAATTAGCATCCGTGGGTTGGGTAGATTGGTGGTTATAATGATCTCGTACTGTTCCTTCATCCGTTTCCTTATTGATAGTAAATCTTTATTACATGATAATATATTGATATATACTTGTTGATATATTGTGCATTCATAACAGGAGAGGTTGGACTTATGGCTCTGATGATAGTGCACTGGGGCTGGTTAGTATCACCACCTGAGTGTTGAGCCATGATGGCTAGAGGTTGATTTTAGAAATAATGATGGATAATGACATAAATCAATAAACGGTAATATTTTAATAATAACATTAGTAATAACCTTTTTAATTGTTTTATCCTCATATTGTATCAAGGAGACGGTAATATTATTTTACTGCTTTTAGTCTAGGATTTACGTCCTTGCACCAGAAAATATCATTTGACTAATAAATGTTGGGACTTGAGTTCAAATCCATTCAGAAGTGAGTACAGTAGTTTTCACTTGAGTCTATCGTCGTATGACAGTGAGTGTAGCTTTTTGACACTTACCACATTTGACGGTTATTGAGACATTAACGATACAATTCCCTTATGGACTCTTTGTGATACTATGATATACAAGCGTGGAACGCCATGACTTGTCGAGTATAGATTAATGATACTATTGATATGAAACACGATATGCCATGCTATGAGGCTCTGTTTTTGGGATGTGAGGTTATGATTATGTTAGAGATTGTCCGTTGTGACATCTCTCCATGGACCTTGCCTCCGGGCTTTCACGAGAAATAGAGGGGACACTTAGGTCGGAGAAGAGATATACTGGGAATATTTAGGTTATCCTTCCATGGTTTCTTTCTACTGGAACTACGGGTACTGGAGGAGAAGCATATGCAGGACTTGTTACTTCATGATGTGTATTTACTTTTCTTCACTTGTTTTCTTCAGTGTACCCCTGGTAGTATGTGGATACCTAAGGATGAGCATGTTTCTGTGTACGCTACACTTTTATCTGGGGGACATAAAAACCTTTATATGTATTACTTTATTAGTATTACTGCTTGGTTGTTGCTATTGGTTAATTGATACTTCATGATATGTGGGATTTGTGCCTTATGTCACTATTCGTTCATTCATTTACCCTTTTACTTGAGGTTACCGGTATGCCATCCATATTCTCCTTCTTTATTCTTTTGACTCCTGATTTATTGTATTAATATTCACATATACTGTTGCGAGGATTCTTGGTACATTTCCTTCATTACCTGAGATCATGTTATATGATTAGCTAGCGATATATGTCTACATGTACTTGATTCTTAATTGAGTAGCTAGCTTCACTTGTTGTACTATTTGCTTTTGTGACCCCATTTATTATTTTTCATTATTTATTGCTTTTATTATTTTTATATGCCTAGTGGGCCCTCGAAGCCTACTGGTATAGATTACGTCAGCAACTTGTACTCATATTACACTTGCACATATGTAGATCTGAGTACAGGTGTCCGACCGTGATTACAGATCGTTGTTCGTGCAGATTACATTCTACTTCAGAGATTCAGGGTGAGCGTAGTGTCTTGATTTTCCTTCTTCTCTTTGGCATTAGTATTTCTATTTAATCTCCATGTATTTTCAGAGATAAAGTTTTACTAGACATTTTGATTCCTTGTTCTGTACTTAGTGGTTTGAATTACACTGATACAGATTTTTGGGAATTTATTTTGACTTTTATACTTCCGCTTTATTCACTTAAATATTGTTATTGTAAACTTGTGCTTCTCTATTCACTTAAGTACTGGCTCTTTTTCCTCACCTTTAAAGCCTTTATCTCAAATTTTACATAATTTCTCATCTTTAAACTACTTTTCCTTAATTTTCTCTATTAAATAAGAACAAGCATCCATAAAATCAAGAATCCTACCATCGTAAGAAAATCTGCAAGCCAAGAAGAATGTTGGCTAAACTCTATACATCCCTATCTAGTATTTTCCCCTCTATTTGGAGTGAAGAAAGACTACCCATACTAGTTGATTTCCTACTCAATGCATATGCCACCATATTAGCTTTACTAGGATGATACAAAATATACATGTTATAGTCCTTCAAAAACTCATTCAATAGTAGTTGTCTCAAATTAATATTCCTTTGTATGAAAATATGCTGAAAGATACAATGATTGGTAAACACCTCAAAATGAACTCCATATATGCAGTAATGTCACAATTCCAAAACAAACGCCATAGTTGTCAACTCTAAGTAATGGGTAGGATAATTCTTCTCATGAGTCTTCAACTGTCTAAAGGAATAAGCTATCACCTTTGCCTTCTGCATTGACACTCGACCCAAACAAACTCTAGAGGCATCATAATATATGGTTAAAGGATCACCCACAACTAGCAAGTTCAACATTGGAGTTGAAGTCAATAAGGCCTTAAGCCTTTGGAAGCTATCTGCACACTCATCAGATCACTGGAAAGTTACATTGTTCTATGTCAACTGATTTAATGGAGTTACGATAGACAAAACACTCTGAATGAATCTCCAGTAATATCTAGCAAAACCCATAAAATAATGTATCTCAGTAGGAGAAGGGACTACTCCAACCTCTAACTACGTTAATTTTTTGGATCAATCATAATACCTTTCTTTGACACAACATGCCCTAAGAATATCATAGAACTAAGCCAAAACTCACATTTCAATTTTTTTCCATATAACGTATCCTGTCTCAACCTCTGAAGCACAATACTTAAAATTTATACATGATCTGCATCGCTCTTAGAATATACCAATATAATATCATTAAATACAATCTTGAATAAATCAAGATAAGGTCAAAATACCCTATTCATCAACTTCATGAAAGCTTCCGGAGAATTTGTCAGCCCAAGTGACATAACCAGGAACTCATAATGATAATTAAGGGTCCTAAAAGTTGTCTTACGGATATCGTAAGATGTAATCTTAAAATGATGATAGCCAGACCTTAAGTCAATCTTAGTATATACCATGACACCCTGCAACTGTTCAAAAAATAATTGATCCAATGTAAGAATATTTGTTCTTAATAGTTCCCTTATTTAACTAAAGGTAGTCAATACTAATTCTCATAGACCCATCTTTCTTCTTCACAAAAAAGAAAAATAGAAGCATGCTTAGTTTAACACACTTAGTCTAATAAAACCCTTACTCAGCAAATCTTTCAATTACACTTTAAGTTCTATCAACTCTATTGTGGCCATAAAATATAGAGCATATGGTCTTAGTGCTCGATTCCAAATTAATAAAAAAATTAATATGTTTATTTGGAGGAACATTCATCATAGCAGTAGAGAAGACATCTGGAAACTCATAGGTGACTTGATATATTTCCAAAGAAGAAGTATAACCACTAGTAGCACAAATGAAGGCTAAATAGGAGAGACATCCTCTCTCAATCAATTTTTGAGCATGAAGGAAGGATATCACCCTACTAAGATAAAAACCACTTGAACCCTTGCACACTACCTTTAAAATACTAGGCATATCTAAGGCAACAACTTTGGCATAAAAATCTAAGAATACATGAACACAAGAAAGACCATACATACCTATAAAAATATAAAATTCTACTATATCTAAGACAATTAGATCTACCCAAGTATCATACCCCACTATAGAAATAACAAAAGATTTATACACCTAATCTAACACTAAAGAACCACGCACGGGTGAAGAATCAAGAGTTGGTATAGGTAGGGAATCACTCAGTATTCAAATATAAAAGAAAAATAAGCAGACACATATGAATATGTAGATCCAACATCAAATAACACATATCCAAGTCGATGGAAAACTGGAACAATACTTGCAATCATAACATTAAAGGCCTCTAAATCTAGTCTACCCACAAAAGCATATCACTGACCCCTGTCACTATCGAATGGAACAAATCCCCTACCATCATGCATAGGAATTGTGGCTCTACCATTACCTTTAACTTCCTATAAGTTGCCCCTACCTCTAGCCGGAGGCATTATTGGTCTAGTTTGATACTAAGAAGAAGGTTAAGTTTCCCCCTATCTTCTTTACGGGAAAAATATTTATAAGTGTCCCAGATCCTGACAAGTAAAATAACACCTCATTGTCATAGGCTACTATAATAAGCTAGAAGAACCTAAATAACCAAAATGAATTGACTGCCTCTACTGGAGCCATGATAAACCTAACCCGAATTGAAAGACCCATGACTACTATAAACAATCCCATAAGTTTGCATCACTATCTAAATGACCTTTGTTGTGTAATGAAACAAAATTTTAAAATTAAACTCTACCTGAAAGAAGTACCTAAAATTGACCATATGTTCATGGTGTCTTACCACTCATATAGTCAAACTCTTCTCTCTCAAGAAGTTTGGCCTCTTAGGGCTTCAACTACCTCCTGAAAAGATACCACCTATCAAGATAATCTGAACACAAAAAGATGAAGTGTGTAAGACAACCCTAACACAAACCTGTGAAAACTCTCACTTGGATTCGAGGGAAGCGATCTGACATACTTAGACAAATAACAAAATGCGTCTCATATTCATCCACTAACATATCTCCAAGTGCTAACCTTGTAAAATGAT
This sequence comes from Withania somnifera, assembly GCA_039654485.1. Classification (NCBI taxonomy): domain Eukaryota; kingdom Viridiplantae; phylum Streptophyta; class Magnoliopsida; order Solanales; family Solanaceae; genus Withania; species Withania somnifera. Next base: position 7,452 of record JBDJHY010424481.1, on the reverse strand, counting down.
TTCGTCTCTCCTCCCTTACACTCCATGGGATATATCTATTATAAAAGGAATGAGAGAAGTCCTCCCAATTAACCAAAGGAGATTGAGGTAGTTTGTCACTCAATTAATATTACCACCACTGACATATTGAGTACCTCATATGAGTCTACCAACCTTACATTCTTAAGTAGCTCATGAAAAGTGGATAGGAACTCATATGACTTATCAACCTTTATACCCTAAATTGAGATGGATCTATTTTTTTGAAAATCTCATGGTGATGTTGCTTTTCATCTCATAGTGCATCTCCAATCACTCCCCAAGGCTCCAATACCTAATAATGATATCCAATTATCTTTATGAACCACTTATGGCTAATCCTATAAAACCTAATTCTGTTATGAGGTCTGATCCGCTAGTTTATCTTATAAAACCTGAGATATGTTAGCCGTACCACTACTCAACATGTAAATCATGAAAACTCCTAAAACCGTAATAAAGAATCCTGAAGATGGGTTGCAGCAGCAAACTCTGGGAATATCTTTCTCTCACAAACCATAATCCATAGATCTAGGAATGTCTCTCTTTAGTGTAACCTCACTGGCACTGTACCTCGTTCTCCATATCATCCATGAGCTTGGGCTCAGCACTTACACCTACCTCTAGTGAGTGTGTCCTTAACTGTTATAGGAGTGGCCTCATCTCTAACTTTCAACTGTAGTCCTTACCATCTACATAGAACAAGCCACGACTTAATACCTAAATGGAAAAAATATACAATATAAGAATGAAAGAATGAAAGGAAATGTTTCCTTAATGATCCATATCCTCTAGAATATAAGTAATAAATTTCCCCACACCAATCCAGGGGATTTTACTAAACTTTGGATTGTACACTATGAGACCTATGCACCTAATGACCTAATACCAACTTATCACCACCCAAAAATGAAGTCGTGATGGAATTATTCCTGACCCACCTAGAAAGGTAATCCTAAACAATGAGTACAAGGTTAAATGCATAAAAAAAATTAGGGTACAAAATAACATGACCAAAAACCATCACAAAACATAGTGTCCTGTGAATAAACCACTATACAGTAAATATACATAATAAATCTCAAAATATCTACATCCCAATTTAGAATAAAAGTATGAAGTGAAATAGTTCATGAATAACTGTTGAGATGATAAGTAGCTACCCTATATATACTCGAGAATTACAACCTCGAACTCTGCACGGAGAAGGAAGTTAGCTAGTACAGGACTCCATACCTACATAAAGTATAGAAAAATCAAGGGTGAGTACCTAAAATACAATAGGTACTCAGTTATTTTATTAGTTATGGTGATTATTTCTACCACTCTACTACTTCTACTTTCGGATCTTAGGTGTATTTTCATGTTTTATTGCCATTAAAGTCCCGTATTTTAGCTTAGTTTTTAGAGAAATTGTGTATTTTACAGTGTCTTATTGATTGATATTTGTTACTTTCACTAAACCATATGATTAGTCTATTTTAGGGATTAATTGGAGCCTATATGGATGAAAACCAAGAGTAAATGGAAGGCGTAATGAATAGAGATCGTCCAAGGAAGATATGATGAGAAACAAACTGACACAAAGCAAAGAAGGACCATCACGATTGCGATCAAATGATTTATTGTGATTATTCCATGTCTATGTGGAGCTAATTTCTTGTTCTAGAGTTTTGGTATAAACTAGCCGGATGATTATTTATTTATATATTATTTGATTTGCAATAATTCTCGTATAATTAGTCTTATGTTTCTATATGTAATATCTTAGTACTTCGCGACCATTAAGATAAACTTATAAACCTAAAGGTGACTAATCAAGAATCTCAATGGTAGAACGAGAAACATAAAGAGTGAGTTTAGATATAGAGTATACCAAGGTTGGATAATTGAGTGTGTTTTTCGCAACTAAGACATGACGTGTACTTACTTTTTTTTGGTTTATTACGGGACGATAACAATAATGCATCTAAACTAAGTTATCACAACACATGTCGGTTGAAGTAGTTGTGGGATTTGTATAGATTATGATTAGAGGAAGATCATTCCCTACTTATAGGTTAAACCCTAAAACCAACAATTAGATAATTTAAGTTAATTAATTAAATCAATTAAATAGGATTTCTTGAAAACACATAATCCTAGTTTGAATCATTCATTAATTATAGTAAAAATATATTCTTCTCTAGATTAATTGTCTAATAATTTTTTATTATTATTTTACTATTTGTAGATAAATTATAATTTACAAATATATCTCTGGAAACTTTTTGCTTAAATAAATAAATAGAATTAGTTTAATTCAATTAAATAGTTAATATCATTTCCTTGGGGGTTCGATATCTGGCTTACAAGAGCCACTATATTAGTTGTACAATCGCTTACACTTGCGTGTGCGGTTGGATGCAACACTTTTTGTGTTATTATTGTCTAGTAAGCTGTGGACCGATAATTATTTTTTTCTACATGGTAGATAAGTTTTTTAGTAGTGGATTTTGATTCTAGACCTAGTGGGGCATCTTTTTAGGGGATGGATGGCTACTGCGAGATGAGTGTGCCTGACCTTGACTTGCAGGATTATGGGATTTGATTTCTAGATAGGTTAGTTGGTTGGTTCTATTATTGCAATTCTTGTGTGGATAGGTTACTCCCTTTCCATATGCAGTTCTTAGCCGCTGTTCCAAGATCTACACCTTAGCCACACCTAGAAGATCCTCGGTCATGTACATGGTTTCCATAGACATGAGGGATCATCTCTTTCCTTTTGAGTAGGAATGCAGTTTTAATGTCACTTGGCTTATCTAGGAACCGAATAGGACATTAGGACTAGTGATTTTCTATTATTTTGCCTCCTATTTGTTATGTGTAGTACTAGTTGTGTATACCGACCCACCTGGCCACCCACCTAAGAATGAGTTATTCTTATTTTGTTGATTGTGAGTCGATCCTCTATTTCATTCCTAGTCTTTTTGTAAGTCTTGTTAGGTGCCGAGTTCTATGGTATTAGGAGTTATGGGTTATAAGGTGTATCTATTAAGATTTGGTGGGAATTTTACTTGTATGACTGCCCTTAAGGAGGGGGGGGTTCATTTATAGTAGTATATTTTAGCAGTGCTAATCCCCAAGTCGGTCGACATAGGAGTATAGTGCTTTGATGGTAAGTAATCAATTTTAGGTCTTCTAGTGTATAGATCATTATAAGTTCAATATTTTCAATCTTGGGATGTGAGTTCGGAAATGATTGTTGAGACGGATAGCTCCAGTCTTGGTTGTTTGAGTACAGTGGAGTAGTGTAGTGGTATCTTGGTGGTGCAACCAATTCCATAGTCTGAAGGCAACAGAGTTTTCTTTGGAATTAAGGGTTGTGGTATGGTGTGATTGTGGTGTATTATTGATATACTATGGATAAGGAGTACTTCCATGGCATAGTTTTGAATTGATGCAATTTGGAGGGATGTTCCTTACGGGTGGTAAGTTTAGTACGTTAGGCCTGTGCTACAGCACAACTTCTTATTTATGTTCCATGGTAGTATTGATTCATTTTAACAATTGTCAGGATATATCATGTGTTGAAGAGTGCTGTTTAGGATATCGGTACCATTATATGTTCAAGCATGTTGTTTGGGAGATCGCGGGTACTGATCTTCATAAAAGGGCTATGTTAGGCTCGGAGGTACTAGCTAGGCAGAACTTGGGTCAAGTATTACTTGTCTCATTACACCCTGGAGGTATTGATCATATGTCTAGGGTTGGAAGAACTTTATTTATCTGGATTACATTCTTTTGGGTAAAGTGAATGGCTTCGATATGGGGATATTTAGGGGTTTTAGACTTATTGTAGGATTAGTTGGGTTTACGTTGGAAGCGAACCTTCATTTCTTGAGATAGCATCTTCCTTAGAGTTGGGATAATTTTTCATTATAAATATAGGGTTAGCATCCAGTTCTGAGATTAAGGAAAAATAAGTGATTAGCAATTAGAGGAATATAACTATGCAACAGCAGTCCCTAGACGATAAATCAGGTGTAAGGTTCCTCTAGGTCTAGCGTAGTTACATTACCATATGCTCGATGGTATATCATTTGCTAGTCGATACGGTATGTTAAATCTTAAGGGTGTCTTTGCACATAGAGAGTGGGTATAGTTCTTGGTAAGGGTCCCACTGTATTTATTATACAATTGGAGTGACAAAAGGTCAGAATTTGTGTATTAACAATTTTAGTAGGAGAAGTTTCCCAAGGATTCAGTGTGGTGTTGCGCTTGAGCTTATGTTAGTCTTTGATTTATTTATCAGGTCGGCCAATTATGATTATTCTTTGTTGGTCTACATGAATTATTTTCTGACTTAGATACTTGATCAGAGTTTTGCAATTGATATTGTATTATGGGGCATCGTGCATGTCGATTGCCTTTAATGTCTACCAATGTATGTGTGTATCAAGCCTTATAGCGGGTTGTTGGAATTTTAAATATTGTGTCTTTCTGAGATTTTCATTGTCTGTTTATGAAGGTCTGTTTGCTTCTATTGGGGTACTTTCCCATGCAATTTTATTTTTTGCGGTCCAGGTTGTTTCTGAGAGTTGGTCAGATGTCACGTGATTCTAGTTTATATGATACCATGTAAGAGTATAGAGTTCACTTATTGATTGGAAGACTAGTTGCAAGTTTCAATTAGATTTTAGAGCATTGTGGAGTATCTTAAAGCCTCGCTCAATTTTGAGTAGCATAGCAGATGTCACCTAAGTATTTATATTATGTAGCTCTAACAGGATTTAGGGTGTATTGTGGATATCCAACAGTTGGTGTTGATGTAGTGTGACTAGAATGTGGGAAATGGGGTTGCTAGGTAGTTTTGAAATAATTTGGGATTTGATGACTTGTGGACTGGTTTTCTTTTTAATTCTTTGTTGGGGGTTCTTTTGGTTTCTTCTCTGATAAGATTCACAATATTATCATTGATGATCTAATTGTTCCACCAAATAGTGGTTGTACTTCAGTTTTGGTTTGGTTTAGAGTAAGCTGGTGATCCATCCAAGAAGTCATGTTAAGGAGATTTGATCGTCGGTTGAGTTATGGTTAACTCCTAGTTATATTCTTTTGGGTTCTAAAGCTGTTGTGGTGTTTGTGCTGTTTTTTTTAGGGTTTAATCTCCTTGGTCAGGGTATTCTTCTTCCTTTTGCTTTTCTCTATTTTGACTTTTGGGAACGAAATTCGTTTTTATAGTGGATGATGTAATGACACTTACGGTCATTCCAGTGTGTTGCACATTTTCTTGCAGTCTAGAGCATTCCATCAGCTCCCCAATTCATTTATGGCACTGGTATAGGTATTCTGTTGGAGTGCTCGATGTAATTTTGAGTACCTCGATGGAGTAGTGTGTTTTTGGCTATTCTTAGTTTTAAGGGGCATTTTGCTTAATCAATCTCGAATGGTCATTTTGATGATTCCATTTTGAAAGAATATCATTTCCATATTGTTTACACTTTTAGTTTGTCGAAATTGGGCTCAGGTTGGTCATTCTAGACCTTATAAAATTAATTTCTTAACTGTTGTGAACTTTTAGACACAGAACACCCTTTGTAGGGGAGGTCGCACTAGGGAGGTCTAAAGCCTCCCTTGAGACCAAGGTGTTGCCCAAGCGACCATCGCTCCTGCGATGGTTGATCGCCATGGCGATGTCACCATAGTGACTCGAGTAGTCGCCCCATAAAGGAGATCGTGGGGCACAATATCACACCTACGAATTGTTTTACTCCCCTAAGACGTCACACATACGACTTTATTTTTCTGACCTTGCGACATTAGCATTGATTATAAATAGCTTCAACCCCTTCATCAATTCCATTTAGCAATTCAGATTATCATATTTTATCCCAAATTCTAAGGCATAAACTTGAGGAAAACTCATCCAATCTTGAAGATAAAGCTCCCAAAGATTCATTTCATCATCCTTACTTCCCATAAGTTCGTTCTATTTAGTTTTCATTAAAATTGAGGTTTCCTCTATTGATGCCTAAATTAAGAAAAATGAGTAATTTTATTTCTATTTAAGGAATTATTAGATTCTTTTTCCATGAAACATGTTAATACTTCATTATCATTTTATCATCGAATTTCCCGTTCAAAGTCGTAAAGCATAAAACTTTAACTCTATTAACAAAAGTTATCGCTGGATTATTTGAATCTCTTCCCTTTCCCAAATTATGCTCAACTTTAAAGCACGGGCTTCTAGAAACTTTAGGAACCCCAACAAAGTTTATTACGTTTCTAATTTGCGGGACCCCTAGGCCTAATTTGGGCCTAATTTTAGTCCCCGTATGGAATTTAGTGTAATTTATACTTTTATACTCGTATTGATATATGAAATACTATTTTTAAGTTTCAGAGCAATTGGAGTTTGTTTGGTATCAGTCGGAGTAACATTTGTGAATTTACGACTCTTTAGCGTCCATCGATATGTAGGCCCTGTTGGCTGTCTCTGGGTTTATAGATTTAATAATTGTACTAAATAGCATCCATGAGTTGTGTATCTAGGTTGTTTTAGTAACCTTGGATATTTCCTTCATCTGTTCTTCATTTTCTTCCTTTTTCGTCATTCAGATTAATATGGTGCCTATAACCTAGGATTTGTCTAGTGATACCTATGCAGGGCATAAGCGGTTTTTCATTTCATGTATATATATACTTGCTTATAGGTTGTGTATGCATTATACCAGAGGTTGGGTCATTGGCTCCATTGAGAGTGTATTCAGACTTGGCTAGTATCACCACATGATTATTGAGTCGTGATGGCTAGACACTAATTTTCATAATGATAACGGGTAAGGACAGAAAACAGATAACTTGGAAATATTCAAATAATAAAATAAGTTAAAGTACATTTTAAATGTTTTAGACTGGGAAGTTTATTGAGCGTTCGGTACTACTATTTCTACTTGTTTTTTCCAGGATTCACACCCTGGCACCGTGAAATATTATTTGACTGATTAACGATGGTACTTGAGAACGACTCTGTTCAGGAATGAGTACAGACATTGAAACTTGAATCCATTGTTTTACAATAGTGAGAACAACTTTTGATACTATCACATCTACTAGTTTGGAGGATTATTGATACAATTCACTTGATAACCTTGGTAATACATGACATTGAGGTGTTCAATGCCATGACCTACTGACATTATGGCTTTTAAGGTATGGGATGCCATGACTTATCTATTTTATGACTTATTGAGACTATTGGTATATATGAGGCATTGAACACCAGATTGATATCTTTGTGGCCTATGGTATGGGATGTGAGGATATGATGACGACATCTATTATATTACTTCATCCTATGTATTTACATTTTTGCACTTGTTTTCTTTAGTATACCCTTGGTCGTATGGGAGGCCAACGGGAGATGGTGTTTACTAAGTATGATGCATTCCT
>JBDJHY010424372.1:0-17904 GCA_039654485.1 Withania somnifera | reverse complement strand
AAGTAGAGCATGTAATGTGACTCCCTTGAATCTTGTTGTGTTGATGTCTAATATACAAGTTGACAATTGTGTTCCATGAAATTGCCACATAGGATTATAGTTATACTGTTATAGTATTTGCACAGGGGATAATAAATACCGCAGGAAAGTATAAGTCATTATTTGAGGACGAACAAAAGGGTAAGTATGGGGGAGTGATCATAGGACCATCCACATACTAGTAGGGGTACAATGAAGAAAATAAGTGCAGAAAAATAAATACACACCATGAAGTAACCAGTCCTGCTTAAGTTTCTCCACAGGTACCCGTAGGTCCAGCAGGAAGAATCCATGAAAGACTACCCTAAATATTCTTGGTATATCTCTCCTCCGTCCTATACCTCCCCCCGTGTCTTTGTAGCCTAGAGGAAAGGTCCATGGAGGTATATCACCACGTACGTTCTATAACGTCATCATAACCTCACATCTTAAATCACAATGCCTTAAGGGTCTCAGTATGTTATTCCTCATACCAATTATATCATCAAGTCGTACTCGATAAGTCATGACATTCAACACCTCAATATAACTGTATTGCCAATATCCTCAATAGATTGAGTATCATCAAGTTTCCACCACTAGTAATATGATAAGTGTCAAAAAGTTGTACTCACTGCCGTACGAAGATGAACTCAAGTGCCAGCAGCTATACTCACTACCGAACGGAGTCGGTCTTAAGTCCCAACTAAAAATAGGTAAAATAGTATTATCGGGTGCTTGATACAACGCCAAGTCTAAAACAGTTGAAAGGTTATTATTATATTATTATTATTTAAATATTCCAAATAATTAGTTTATATCATTATTCATCATTATTACTAAAATCAATCTCTAGCCTTCATGGCTCAATAATCAGGCGGTGACACTGGCCCAACACAAATGCACTCTTATCGGAGCCAAAGGCCCAACCTCTCGTATAATTAATGCACAACATAATAACAGGTATGTACATAAAATCATGTCGTAACAACTACCTATGCTCTGCACATGTATCTCTAGGCAACTCCTAAGCCACATGTACCATATAGATGCGGATGCCAAAATATATATCAACAAGGGAACAGCCGAAAGAATGGTACAGTATCACTATAACCACCTAGCTATCCAACCCACATATGCTATTTAATACAATTATTAAAGATATAAGCCTAGAGATATCCCCACGGAGCCTACCTGTCATCCGACTATTAAGCGTTGCAAGCTCGCAAATGTTACTCCGAATGATATCGAATGATCTCTAAATTCTCTAAAACTTGTGTAAAAGTATTTGGTATATCAATACGAGTCTAACTGTATAATTTATGGTAAGGGTCCGTACTGAGCCTGAAATCGGGCCTAAATTGGGCCTGTGGGGATCGCTTACCAAAACTAAAAATAAACTTCGTAACAAGGTTTCCAACGTTATTAGGAACACGTGCTTTAAAATTAAGCACCATTTGAGTGTGGGAAGGGCTCCAAATAGCCCGAAAAGATTTGACTATAACGGGGTCAAAGATGCAATCTTTATAGGATCAAACGTTGGAAATTTGATAAATTAACGATACTAGAAACAACATATAGTTAAGGAATCAAAAATTACGCAATAATATAACGGATTATTGTATGAGTTCATCAACTTCATCAATTGGGGCCATTAATGGAGTAAACTAAGGATTTCAAAAATTACAACCAAGAATAAACTTACCCAAATAGCATAGAAGCCGAAGGGCAACACTTGGGGATTTTTCTTAGCCTTGAATTGATGTTTGAAAGAAGTTTTTTCACACAGGAATGAGTTAAAACGTAATATATTTATAGAAACAAAAGTTAGGGGTGGTGCAGGGTTTTTTATATAACTGCTAGTGAATTATACATACCGATCGCATGAACAAAGGTCGTGATCATGTAAAAGGACTCTTTTGTACATTACAATCACAGAATGGCTCAACACGATCATGATGAGTATAAGGTCACTGCACTTCGCGATTTCGTGAAAGGATATTGCGATTGTGCTGAAGGAAACATGGACTACTTCTCTATTGGGTGGACCTGTACCACAGTCGCGTAGAGGAAATTCACCTGCACCAGTTGCAGGTTGTGACAGCAACTGCAAGAACAATAATTACTCCCAATCATTACTCGAAATGTGCTTGGAGTTCAATTTAAGCAAACAAAATATACATGCACAACCGAAATAACATTCCAGACTCAACGACGCCTACGAAATCAAAATCTGAGGTCGTTTCAGCAAAATATTAACCAAGTCAACCCTTAGTCTTAAGTTCATAAAATTCCCACCAACACCTCAAAAATGCAGGGATAAGCCTGGGAAACGAACCAACACCTCTACCAGCCTAAAATCACCATTTTGGAGCTCATAAAAGCGTCTGAACTTCAACCTGACACTCTAAACACCAAAATACTTCTCAAGCTCCACATTAGGCCTTAAACTTAACAAAAATCCATAAATTAGAATAAATTACAAACAAAAACTCAGAAACACAAACTTAAAGTCAAACTAGACTTTGTTTGATTTTTGGAGCTAACAAAATTATTGGAATTTTATTTTCGAGCTCATCTTGAAGAAAAGTTGACTTTGGTCAACGAATACTTATATTTAGGCTCTAAAATAGGCAATTTGAAATATTTCTTAACCGAGCCGCCAGGGATCCGAACTATTGGTCCCAACAAGTCATAAATAACTTGGGGCAACTACTGAAATGTTCTAGAATGTAAAGTGATGCATATTTCTTATAAATGACCGTGAGGGTCATTACAAGTGCCAAACCACATCTAATTGTAAAAAAAATACTTGTGTACATTTCTCATCAAACTGCACTAGTTTGTTGTCCTTAATGAAGAAACTGCTCAGGAAAAGTAAGTTTCTTCAATAATTGCTGAGTATTCTTCAGTAATTGATGCACAACTTCAGCAGTTGATACATGACCTTAACAATTAATTCATCATTTAATGTTACTATTATATTAATTATGTTATGTTAATTTTATTTTTTTATTTTGTGGTATACTGCTTATTAAAATTAGACTTCTAACTTTTGCTAGAACTGTAACAGTTACAACAACTCCTGAATACTTCCAGCAATTTCTCAATATTTTTCATCAACTTCTGAATAGATCTCAGCAACTGTTGAAGACATTTCAGCAATTTCTGAAGCAACTACTACAGTTCCAGCAATTGCCATATGGAAATTCAGTAATTGCTTTTTCTTTAACAACCACATTCTTCTTATTTGGCATAAGACAGAATGAGTAATTCAAAAACACAACATTAAACAAAAAATATTCTTCTTTAAAGCACCATTCACTTCAACAACTCAATATTTTTATTATTTTTCAACACCCATGTTCTTCTCTTCTTCTACTTTTTAATACCATTAACTTCAAAAAGATAAGACAACAAATAGGCTAAAAAAAATACTAATTTCGACAAAATACTAATTTTTTAAAGACTCATTCTTCTTTTTCTTCTTCTTGTTTAACTTAATACATACATCTAAAAATCGACGAAACGCTAGTTGAGTATAAACAGTGAAAAAAATGGCTATGAGGTAGTGGTTTCTTGGAATTGCCAAAAGTTGAAGAAACCAAAATGGAAAAATAATTCAAAACCCTCCTAAACTATAATGATATTTTCTACAACACACTCCAACTTTGTGGGGATCCTATGACTACCCAGAACTTGTAATGATCCGCTCAGTCATTTTCTTGCTTTTCGCCTTCTCCTGTGTTTAGAGCCTTTTTCTAGTTTCTCTAAGTTGTTATGACTTACTAGGGATGGTAGTTCGGTGCCTTGGAGACTCAATTGCTCGTTATCTCAGTTTTCATATTTTGAAATTTCAATTTTAAAACAGTGGAACTTGAGAGTAAAATAGTAGTTAACATGCTCAGAATTGAATTCTGATAGTTTTATTAGCTCTGAAATGCCGACATAGTTCTAGATGAACCTTAAGTTAGTGTCCTGGGTTTTTTTTTTTGAGTTTGGGTTGTTTTGTGGAATTTTAGCCCAACTGAACCTCATTTTGGAGCCTGGGTGGATTTTTGATGATTGGAGTGTCAGATCATATTTTTATTGATTTCATCAGCTTTGTAATATCAATTTTAGGCTAGTTGAGTAGTTGATCCGCTTCTGGAGGCTGCTATTGCGGTTTTGAGGTTGTGCGTGGAAGTTGTGAACTTTGGCTCAATGGGTTGACTTGGTCAACATTCTTATGAAACGTCCTTGTATCTCAATTTCGTCTGCACCATTGAGTTTGGAATGTTATTTTGGATATGTGTACATAGTTTTTTTTGCATAATTTGGCTTCCGAACGCATTTTGGGGGGGTGTTCCGGGCTCTTTTTCTATTGCAGATTTTTTCTGTTAAAACTGCATCTGATGCAGGATTTTCCCTTCTTCACGATCATGGCTCAATCCATGCGATTGTGATGCACTACTTCTTTATCCTATGCGATCGTGATCCTAGCCACACGATCGCAATGCTTTACTCCTTTACCCTAAGCGATCGTGATACCTTGTCTTTTACCTCTACGTGATCGTGACCCAGGTCACGTGATTGTAATGCCTGGCATCTCAACTTAATGAGATCGCAATCTTTCCCACGCGATCGCGATGAACAATGCCTAGCAGTATATAAGTTGTTTCCTCAAATTTTTAGATCACTTTCCTCTCTTGTTGCTCATTTGATCCAATTTCTAGGCTGCAATTTAGGTTCAACCTCATCCTAATTGAAGGAAGTTCTTTCCCCAAGTCCTCCCTCTTGTGGGTAGGTCATTTCTCCTTCGTATTTCTGTGAAATTGGTGGTTTTTCGCCATTGTTGGTCCTTGAATTGTTGCAGCTATTTCTCTCTATTTTCCTAGATGAATTGTAGTATAATTCTCATACCTTGGTTGGTTAATGCTTAGAGTTTAGGCGACAACTTAACCCGACTTTGTTTTTCCCTTGTTTTATCTTATGGTGTTTGTGCAACATTTTGCACTTTTGATCACACCGCCCAGGGCTAATTTAAGGACCCTTTAGTGGTTCCTTTAGTCTTAAATTCGAACTACGCATTCTCAAGATGATTCCTTCACGCCAGTATTTTTAATTTAATATTTTTATTTGTAGAGCCCACGGGACTATTTTGGGCCTCGTTTCCCGATTTGGGTTGCTAATTACAATATGGGTCTTATTGTTCCTATTTTTGACTCTTGGACTTTTGATTTTTTTAGTTTCGGGTGGTTTGACTGTATTGGAGCTTCAAATCCACGAAGTGTGCACTTTAAGGAATTTCGCTGGCATCCAGGTAGGCTAGGTTTATTTATGCACTGTAGAATGGGTTAATATTATTATGCTTGTGATATGGCTAGTTTATTGGGTTAGGTTGCTTAGGTTGATCCTTGCTTAGTCTGCTATTACTTCTTATTTGGATTCTGGGGCCCGTGAGAGGGCATATAGGGTGAAGGTTTGCATACCCGGATCTTGGCCATCTCGTGGAGGCCACTGACCTTGGGGACTATCTTAGCTATTACACGACGAGTGTGGTGAGGTAAGCTCTTAGCTGGTAGCCTTTGACCGATCCTAGATTCCGTTTACTTTCCACTCCGTTGTCACTTTATTATTATTGTCGTAGTGATATTTCTCTTATATATTTACTGTTGGGTTTTGATATTGGCACTAAAGGGCTAGGCCCTCGTTTCGATATTGGCACTAAAGGGTTTGGCCCTTATTTTGATACCGGCACCAAAGGGCTGGGCCCTCGTTTTGATACCAGCACTGACAGGGTGGTGTGCCTAGGGTTGATACTGGTCTACTTTACTTTCTTGCATCCCTTTATATTTCTTTACTCACTGGGCTTTAAGGAGGAGAGTCACGGTGGGTTTTGTTATGCTATTTGTGCCTACCGGCGGGATGGGGTACCAGGTAGGATATGTTGTGCTAGTTGTATTTAATGGTGGTATGGGACACAAGTAGGTTATTGTGTGTTTACTTTTATTCAGTATTTAGTAGTATCCTTCTTTTCGACCCTTATTCATGGATCTTGCATACATGGTAACATGATTAGTGAGGTCTGACTGAGCTGGAGCATAGGTATGTTGCTTACCTCATTACGAGTTTCAGATTTTGGACTTTGTAGTTTGTATCAATCATTTTTAGCTTATGTATTTTTACATTAGTACATCCGATATCTTACTCTCCTGATTATTATTAGGTTCTCTGCTTCCTTATTATCTCTGTACTATTATCGACCTATTTTAGTTCTCTCTTTATTACTCACATATTATTCTTAGCCCAATCAGCCGATGATGTCTACTGGGTACCTTGTTTGGTATTCATGATGCACTTCTATACCTTTTTCGTGGTGCAGATAGAGGCAGGGGTTATCAACATCGCAGTGATCGCGCGGAGTAGATCCTATTGACTATGGAGATTACAGTGAGCTTTCTCGTCCGAGACGACTATGGGCTCCCTCACTTGGCTTGTTTTATTTCGGTCCACAGTGGCCTTGTTTTGTATTACCCGTTAGGAGAGATTTTGTATTTTGTATCTTTTGTTTATCCTGTATAGCTGCTCTATATACCTCTAACACCAGGTTTTGGGGTTCGGGTTTTGTATATCATCTTTCTGGCTTTCGTTTTTATATATTGTTTTATGTTCTCTTCTGTTGCGATTGGTTATTTTAGGGATTGTAGTCCATTGCACGTAGCTCCGGGCTATAGGGTGAGGCTTGTCTACAGGAGGGTTGTGACGCTATCATGACCTGAGATTTTGGGTCGTGACCGAATTATTTTATATGAATTATTATGACATTTATCTACTTACCTAGACCGCAAAATTAACATAGGTATAAGCAACAACTTCGGAACAACAGATTGAAAGTGAAAATGAAATATTAGAATGATTTTTACGATTTAATCAATAATCGTGAAGATAAAGTTAGAGAATTTAGAAGAAATTCAAAGGCTAGCAGAAGATAAATTAACATTAATGAGAACATACCTTCTTTCGGATAACACACATAAGTCTTTTCCATATTTTGAGTGATTTAGTAATCGATGCGTCGGAATATATTGGGTCTGTTGTTGTTGTTGTAGTAGTAATTGATAAAAGTATTAATAATTCACTTAAAAATAGTCCTAGAGGGTGAGGGGGAGGGGGAGAGGTCATAGGACCCTGCTAAAGTGGAGTGTATTATAGAAAATATCGTCATAGTTTAGGTGGGTTCTGAATTATTTTTTTATGAAGCACTAATAGTTGTTATGGTTTATGTGGAGTTTCTAAAAGTTAAAGAAACCATAGTCTAGTATGAAACCCTAATGGCTGCTTCAGATTTGAAATCAATGGAGTTGCTGAGAATTTTCTCGTTGAGAAATCGATTCTTATAAAGAAGAAGAAGTTGGAGAGTTTGGAGTTGGAAATTGTAAAGGATTTTTGATTGGATGAGTGAATGACGGTTCATAGAAAAGTAATACATATATATAATAAAATTTACTTTTTTGAATTTCAAAAATTGTTTGGAGCTCTTATTTTTGTAAAGTTTAAAAATTTCAAAAAGATATTTTGATTCCTAATTAACTTAATCACCAACTAATTAAATGTTGACTTGATCTGATCAACTTTGTCACCCTTTCTTCATTCGAAACTTAACTGTCACCGGCCACTCATTTTTCCCATCTTACTTGTTCAATTTAGAAAATAAAAAACTAACTATCATCACAGATGAAATTACCTAATCAACACTTAGATCCGGCTCTACCCATATGGGTATTAAAGTCCAGAGATTCATTCTCCAAGTTCTTGGAATGCTTCATATTCTACTTGAACAATAAATAATTATTTTATATATTTTTTTTCTATAAATACTATATATTTATTAATATATAGATGACTTATAGTTGCAAAATTATTATATTAAGAGCCTGTTGAATATTTAATATAAAATTATTTGAGATAAAGTTGGAGTTTCATTTAGACATAAATTTTGAATTTTTTGAAGTTATATTTTTTTTCATAAATATGAAAACCCTACAAGTGATGAAAACTATTAAATTTTTTAGCATTCTTATATTATGTAATTAAATAAGCAAACCTTAATTCATAAGTAGGTTATTACAATTTCTTAAGACATTGTATTGTAAATCAGAGAACTCTATATTTTTTTATAAATAAATATTTACGATTACAATCAAATTAATCAAATATATAATTTATAAGAATTCATAGTCAATACTAATAATAACTAGTTATTTTTTTTTAACATAATTCTTGCATATGGAATGGACAATCTCTTCACTACTGTCTCAATTTTTTATATATATATAAACTCTAAAATGATGTTTTTTTTTTATAAAATATCAACTTATGGATCAAATTTATATTTTAAAAAGTTAAAATCATGATATGAAATTTCAAAAGCATAATCTTTTGAGAATTTGAGATTCCGTCTCAGATTTCAGACCATGATATGAATTGAATGTCCAAACACTGATTTCATCTCATATTATGCAATCACAACATGTAACACATGTCCAAATGCCTATTAGAACTCTCCTTTTATTTTATTATTTCTTAAGAAATATACCAAGTCAAACTTGAACAACAAAGATAAAACAGACAAACTAATTATATTTTATCAAACAAATTTTCGTAATTGTAATTTAGATATTATGATATAGGATATCTATTATTACAATAACAACATACCCACTATCTTCTTATATAGTGGGTTTGAGGAGGGTAGAATATACCTAAGAATCGAGTAGACAGACTGTTTTCAGAAGACTCTGAGTTCAAGATAATAATATATTAATAATATAAAAATAGCATAATATACATATAAAAAATAATAAAAAAAAATCAATAAAATAACAACAAATACAATGCTATCAATAAATAATAATATACACTCTTTGACACTGACACGTTGAATGATTGGAACTGAAAAGTTTTACAGAATGGAACATAATATATAATCCAAAACCCAAAGGGTGGAGGTTTATTTGACTTTTTTTTTTTCCTGAAAAGAGAACAGCTCTATTTCTATCCGTTGATATGATAAAAAAAAAATAGAAAGAGTTTCATAGACTCGCTTGCCGTAATTTTTACAATTTACATGCATCACAAATCATTTAATATATTACTAATAATAATATTTACTTATGTACCATGTTTTCCGCAAAGAAATTCATAAACAACTTTATCGTAATTTTTAGCAGATAACTCCAATTTAAGTTTATCCCTAAATTCGAAAGCTAGACACAAATTTTGAAAGCTAGACACTACACATAAGGAACTATGTCTCCTAAGCACTAACATCAGACAAAGCAAACATACATGCCATCAAAGACTATCTCAAATTATTAACCTTCCACCCTAATACTCGTTCTCCATATCTTTCTATCTAGGATCATGTCCTCGATAATCTATAACTTGTTTAGGTCCTGCATAATCAACTCTCTCCAATACTTTATTAGTCTACCTCTACCTCTCTTAAAACCATCCATCGCCAACCTCTCACACCTCCGTACTGAGGCATTTATGTCCCTCCTAAGCACATGTTTGAACCATCTTAGTCTTACCTTCCGCATCTTATCATCCACCGCAATCACCCCTACTATGTCTCCAATACCCTAATTCTGAATCCTATCACATCTAATAAACCCAGACATCTATCGCAACATCCTCATCTCCGCCACCTTTAACTTTTAAATATGGGAATTCTTAACTAACCAAACTCCGCCCCACTCTATAAAAATTTTCTTTCAGTTTATACTATTGATATAAAATAATATCTATATATAGCTTGTGAATGTAATCATTTTTATTGACTGATTAAATGTTTAACTTGCTCTATTTTATATGTAGAGCGGTGTAACAAATGGATTGACTTGCGTTTCTTTTTATTTCAAATGACTAAACACTAGCACGTACATGTTATTAAATTGGAACTTGGAAGTATATACATGGAATTTTATATTTTATGTCAGTAGAAAAGTTCTTATGTTGTGCAAGTTGATCATTTTCTCCAATTAATTAATTGCAAGATTATTACACAAGAAAGGACTTCTAGAAAAAAACAATACAAAATCCATGTGACCTAGTAAGATGTGTTAACACTTGACAAATTGAGTAGATACTTTCTTTATTTTCCTTTCTAATTTTATATTTCTGTGTGGCTGGTTTTACTTTTGTACAAAAATAGAAAAATATTTTTGTGATTAAGGATGGACACGATATGGGTTGATGGGATATACAAAATTTTTGTTACGTAATGTTGATTTTTCAAAATACTACTATTAATATTAAATTAATTTTATATGATTCGATAATTTTTTAATTTGTTTTTTATATTTTGCTGAATGATAAGTTTAATATAATTCAATCCATTACAATTTATATATATTCATGTAAAAGAGAATTGTGACATGGACTTCTCAAACACTATCTCAATTATATTATACTAGCACTTTATATATCTAAATAATTACTTATATACTAATGAAACGTTGTATATTTGTTAATATATATTATAACATTATATCTAAATTATTTACGTAATTATATAATTCAGTACAATATCAGATATATTGATATTAAATTTATAAATATCAAACGTCATATATACACATATACAAAATCTACATTTATTGATTGCCAATTTTATTATTTATGTTAAATTTTCATATAAATATTCACAATTTCATGGCACTTTTCATGGCTTCCGTTCATAAATAGTTTCCAAAGTTTTTTTTTTTTTTTTTTTTTTTTTTTTTTTTTTTTTTTTTGGTAATGAGGACACATATTATATTAACAAAAAGACAGGAGTTAGCCATGGTTAAACGCATGGCTGAGGTGATCAAAGTTGGCATTATTGTCATTATGGAATTTTTGCTTTCTAGCATATTTAGTTCTCAAGGTGTCTACATCCAAGGCATACATGGGGGAACTACAACATTTACAACATCAAACGTTTTTGCTTTGCTGCTTGGGTTACCATGGCGTCAACCAACTTGTTCTCCTCATGCCAGCAGTGTTGTGTTGCTCCCAGCTTCATCAGTAAGGACCTGCATTCTTGAATTATATTATTGATAACACTTAATTACACCTCAAAATCAATTGAACAGTGTATGTGATCGTTGTCAAGTATAATTACCAATGAAGAGTCGGGGTTGAATTAACGGGGAGTAAATTAGCCTATATTCACAGAAGTATAAGAGTCCACTAATTAATGCTATTAACTTTAATATAAAGAAAAGTAAAAAATTGAGGGATTTCTAATTTTACGAATTTGAAATTATCACGTTATTGCAATAATGTTTGTTTGCAACACAATTTCACTTATCAGGATTGGGTTACTTGGAAATGTGCTTAGATACAAGTAATTAGTGACAAGGGTAATGGGGAATTTGACAGAATCTTCACACATCAGTATTAGGTAAACTAGGTTCCAAATGAACAATTAAAACCTCTCTATTCTATTGTTCATAGTGTTCATGACAATTTCTCAAAAGCATGAATCACACAATTGTGCACAACCTTTTGTTTCACTATTTAGCAATCTATCACTAGTATGCTAATTAGATGGGATGAACTCCAACCAAGGTTATTGTTGGGTTCTCAAGCATAACCCTCCCTTATGGCTATTACACTTGACTAAACATCAAATAAGAGTTTGCAACCTCCCTTTCAATACATAACATGAACTCAACCATATATCCGATACCTAAGTACAATATATCCAAAAACCCATCACCCATGGCCACTAACTACTACATATCATTCAACACATTTTCCAAGTATATGAGATTAGCTACCCATGACTAAATTGAATAAAAAATTACCATTGAATGGTACATAGTTAGAAATGCTTCCAAGTTGACAAGTCAAAAAATCTCCACAAAACAGTAAGGAATTCTCAATTTCGAAATCAAGGCTAAACTTGACGATGAATTTAACTCACAAAAGTATTTGTTCACTATTCTCTCTTCTATACTTAGTAAAAACTTTGTCTATTTCTCTCTATATATGAAAAAAGTTAACAAAATATATTTATCTACATCTTAGAAAAGTCAAGTTTTCATCTTAAATTCTCGTAACTACATCCTAAGTGACCCACCACGTTCTTGGACGGTGGTCCGCCGTGTTCATGGTTGGCCTCCGTCCTTTGCAGAATTGCAGGCTCCTTTGGAGGCAATTGCTATAAGAGGGCGGTACCACCACTAAGGATGGCGGTGACCGCCATCTCTGACGGCGGTCTGCCGTCTGGGAGGTGTGACCGCCGTTTCTTACAGTTTTTTCTGTTGGACTTCCTAGGTTGCATGGCGGTCGTGGCTTCTGACGGCGGTCAGCCGTCGGAGATGGCAGTACACTTATCATCCTCCATAGCGATACTTTTTCTCAAAACTTTGAAATTCAGTTCTATTTTTCTTTGTTTCTTATAAATTATTTATTTACCTGAAAACACACTAACTTAACATCAGAATTTGACCAAATAGTAACTATGACAAGCAATTTCATAATGTAATTAGGCTTAATGAGTAGTCTTTAGGCCACTCATCAATTATTAAAGAGAAGTTTTCCTTTACTTTAGATGTGAATGACATCAATCGAATCAACCTTAATATCAATAGGAGTTAGGTTGTGGGTAAGAGAAAGCTTTAGGGCTTCTGGCAAGGCCATAAGCTCCATTTGAATATCTGAAGTTGTTAGGAAGCTTTTAGAGAAACCAAAAACCCAGTCCCCCCGCTGTGATTTCTAAATACACCCCAAGCCCCCTCACCAGGATTGCCTTTGCAGGACCCATTATTGTTGAGTCTATAGGTGATAATAGAAGGGGAGACCAACCAACGAAGATGTTTATAGAGTTTTGATGTTTTGAGGGGTGGTTTGTCAGTTGCCAGAATTCCAGTGCTTCAGTGTAAGCCTGTGTGAAACTAGGTTTATTATTCAAGGATTTGAACAAGTTATTATTCATGTTTTCTAGATTAAACATAAGCAGAAGGGGAGAAGAGTTTCCCAGGGAACTAAATTATCAAAATCCTTGCTCTTGAGTATAAACCAAGTTTCTTCCAATTGATCCTATTTAAGTTGTCAAGGATAAATGTGCAGTTGATTTTATTTTTAAAGCTGAGAGAGGTCTAGAATTCAGAGGTGGCATTGCATCCGTAAAAGATGTGGTTCATGTTTTTAGAGGAATAGTTACAAAATGCACAAGAACCACCTATATTAATGCTATTTTGAGAAGGTTTTCATTACAGGATAGTCTATCATGTTGCACTAGCGAAAGGAAACACCTGATTTTATGGAAATTGGCAGTGCCCAAAGTCATTTGAAGTTGTCAGCATTGGAGTTACTTAAGAGGGTTCTTGATAGTAGAAAGTTAGGTGTAGGAACTCTTTCAAGTAAAGAGTCCATCCTTAAAGTACCTCCAAACAGGGATATCAATAGTGTTATTATGAGATAAAATGAACATATTTGTATGGTCGTGGAAATCTTATTGGGTAAATCTAGGGGGAGCTCATCCAGGTTCCAACTATCCTTATTCCAAGCATCAAAAACTTTGGTGTTTAGATGATATGGCATCAAGAGAACCTGGACACATTTTCTCGAGGAGGGGGGGTAGTTGGGTAGCCACCTATCCAGCCAGAAATTCATATTATAGCCCTTATAGAAACCCATATGTCTAGCAAAAAATTCATATTATTGCCTTTATGGACAATCCAGTAAACCCCATACATACATTTTCTCCAACCCTTAAAAATTATTGTTCAAGTATTGGTAGAAGAGGTCTACAAACCAGGCCATTGTTAACATGCTTACAAAGGAGGACCTGAGCTGTGATAGAAGAAGGGTTTTTCAAAATTATCTGAGTCATACTATAAAGCATGGTATTATTCTTGATTTTATTTTTCTAAAAGCTAAGGCCTCTATCCTTATTGTGGTTTGTGCAAGTGTCCCAGTTAACGAGGTGTATATTCTTCTTTGTATTGGTGGTTTCCCAAATGAAGTTACTTTGGATTATGTTGAGGATCTTGAGGATTTTTTATTGAGAGAATGAAATTGCATGACATGGTTTGAGAGGCTGGTTAAGGATGATTTTGCAAGAGTAGTCCTCCCAGCCATGTTTAGGAAATTTGTT
The DNA here is from genome assembly GCA_039654485.1 of Withania somnifera. Taxonomy (NCBI): domain Eukaryota; kingdom Viridiplantae; phylum Streptophyta; class Magnoliopsida; order Solanales; family Solanaceae; genus Withania; species Withania somnifera. The sequence continues at coordinate 3,752 of JBDJHY010424372.1, read as the reverse complement.
TTTCAGCCTACAAGTTTAGAGTTCATGTTGTCCATCAAGAATTGAAAATCATAGATCAGAGGATTTTTATGCAGAATGAGAAAGCCTAGGTATCTACCAAAGGTGGATTTTGTTTTGATGTTGAGGATCTGAGCCAAGTTTCAGGTAATATTCTCAGTGCAATTCTTGGAGAAAATGACCTTGGATTTTGTAAAATTAAGGTTAAGACTTTAATGGCAAGTGAAGCTATTCATAGTTTTAATGATGGTTGAGCAGTTTTTTATGTTAGTTTTGGCAAAGAGTGTGATATCATCAGCAAAGAGAGATGGGACAATTTTGGTCCTCTCCTAGTAATAGAAACATGGGTCCAATTAAGAATTTTAACCTCGTAGTCTATTCTTCTAGAAATAAGCTCTATGCATAAGATAAAAATGTAGAGGCATATAGGATCTCCCTGTGTTATCTCCCTAGAGGGTTGAAATTAATAGGTCTATACCATTGACAATGACACTGATACATTGTAAGTTTGATAAGATTGGTTGGGAAATTGAAGCAGAGGAGAGCTTGTCTTATGAAGGACCACTCAAGCTTATTAAAGGATTATTCAAGATGAATTCTAAGAATTATGTTAGCCAATTTTCCTTTCATTCTGGAAAGGTGAGTAATACATTCTAGATAATTAAGGCATTATCAATAACCCTTCTATTAGCCAAGAAGCTAGCTTGGCTATGCCCAATGATGCTAGGGAGTAGAGGCTTGATTCTATTTGTAATGATTTTGTATTGGGTATTGCACAATCATTAATCTATAGTTCTTGAAGGAAGTAGAAATAGAGCATTTTAGAATGAGGCATAGGTAGGTGGTGTTCTCCTTATCATTCATAATGAAAGAAGTGAAAGTTTGGTGGTAGAAGATAAAGAGATTGTGTTGGATGATGCTCCATCATTTTATGAAAAATCTAGGGTGTAGGCCATCAGGCTTAGGAGCCTCATCAGGGGAAAATGTAAAGAAAAATCTCTTAATCTCTTCCATAGTAGAAGGATAGACAATCATTTAGTGATGGTAGGTACTAATAGAACCTCTAGAAGAAGGGTTTATTTGGAAAATGAGGTGAGATTATTGGTGGTTTATGGTAAAAAGCTCATGATAAAATGATTGGGTGTCTTGAGAGATCTCATTATTCCAAGAATCCATTTACCAGAGTTGTTAAGGAGGGATTTGATCCTATTCCTTCTTCTTCTGTTGATAGTGGAGGTGTGAAAGAACTTAGAGTTTGTGTCACCCTCAATCAGCCAAGTAATTCTAGATTTGAGTTTCTAGAACTCATTTTTCTGCTTGAGGAGAATGTTGAACTTTTTGGTGAGGTTAGATTTAAGGTTTTGTAGGAAGATACTAGTAGGGTAGTGAGCCTTGAATACTAGCAAACCTAGAGTAGAGGATGTTTTTTTTTGTGGAATAAGTTTCCAAAGACCTCTCATGTCAAGTATTGATGGATGTCTCTAAGTGGTTGATAACCTCCGCAAGAGGAAGGTTATTATCAAAGGCCTCACTATCTACTCTGCTAAAGTCCTAGTGGTTGAACCACATGGACTCCAAACTAGGAGGCTTGTCAAGATATTGATTCCTAACATACATATTGAGAAGGATAGGCAGTGATCAGAGTGAGTACTATGGAGATGGTGACTAAATCTTGAGGGAATTTGTGGACTAGAGCTTCATTGCTAAGGAACTTGTCTAACCTTTCAAAGATAAGGCAGCTTCTGCCTATAAGTAGTTTATTAGACTAGGTCAATTTACCGCTCTTATAGCCAAGATCAATTAGTTTATATATAATCCCAGAACTGGTTAGCTCTATTTCTGTTAATCTTATTTCTACCAAACTTCTCATAGGCTTTAAGGATTTCATTATAGTCCCCTTCCTCCAACCAAAAGGATTGAGAGTTATTGTTCAAAATGTTAGAAATACTCCTCAATTGGTACCAAAGGAGCATTCTGTTAAAAAAATCATTACTAGCATAGATAATAGAGAAGAAAAAGATAGAGGGAGGATCACTAACCTTAAAAGTGGCATGAATACTTTGGGATGAAAAAGAGATGTCATTGATTTTTAGGAGGTCCCTGTTACACATTAAGATAATACACTCAAAGATCCTAAAGCAGGAGATAGGAGCTATTTGGAGAAGCTCAGTTCAGTAGTGAGGTCTTTGTGGTCCTCCGTTTTAGTTTCCAAGAGGGAAAATGTAATGACCCTCATGGTCACTTATGATCAATACGCGACATTTTGTGTTCTAGAGCATTTTGATAGTTTTTCCAAATCATTAATAACTTTCTAGGACCAACAGTTTGGATCCCTGGTGACTCGATTGAGAAATATCTCAATTTTCCTATTTTAGAGCCTAAGATTAAGTACTCGTTGATCAAAGTCAACTTTTCTTCAAAATGATCTCAGAATTTAATTTCAACAGTTCTGTTAGCTCTGAAATACCAAATAAATTTATGATTGACCTTAAGTTTGTATTGTGGAGGTTTCGTTTGCAAGTTATGAGAAATTGTGGAATTTAGTTAAGTTTGAAGCCTAAAGTGGAGCTTGAGTGGTAATTTGGTGTTTGGAGTGTCAAATTGGAATTCCGATGCTTTTAGTAGCTCTGGAATGATGAATTTAGGCTAGGTGGTATAATTTTCAGACTTGTCGTCTCAATTTCGAGGTATTGATGGAGAAATGCACTTTTGGCCCTCTTGTTTTAAGTGGTCCTTTTTAGTAAACGACCTTGGAATCCAATTTCATCGATTTCGTTGAGTCCGAAATATCATTTCCATGCTGTTTGCATATTTTGATTGTCAAAATAAGATGCCATTTTATCCCCAAACCCCCTGTTGGGAATTTGTAATATTGCAGAAAGAAGTCTGGAACTGGTGCAATGACCCTTCAATGCGATCATAGCCCTAATGGCGCAATCGCGATGCACATTTTCTTCCCCCTGCATGATCGCATCAAGCAGCACATGATCGCGATGCCCAGTGCAAATCCTTCTTAGTGATCCTGATGCACATTTTCTTCCCCATGCATGATCGCATCAAGCAACACGTGATCGCGATGCCCAATGAAAATCCTTCTTTGCAATAGCGGAGCAATCCACGCAATCGCAATAGGTAATAAAATTTCATACAACGCGATCGTGGAAGAGGGGCTCGATCGCGATACATCGCGACTGGCAGCATTAAATCCTACAGCAATCTTATTTCATATTATTTCAACCCTATACCATTTCTCTCTATTCCAAGGCAAAAAATACTTCTCCAAACACCATTCTAAGACTAAATAAATTTTCCTCAACGATTTACATCGAGTGCTACATGAATTTGGGGTAAGTTTCCTTCTCATCTTCCTTCTTATTTTCTTAATTTCCTCCATTAATGGCCTAAAGTATGAAGTTGACGAAATCATCCCATAACTTGATTATTTTTGTATAATTCTTTGTCAATGTACATACATTGCTCCAAAGGTCATTAACTCATCATAATTCTAATGTTTTAATCATAAAGATTGAACCTTTAACCCCTCTTGGGTCAATTCTGTCCGAGCTGATTTAAAGCCCCTCCCGTGTTCACATTGTGCTCAAATTTGGAGCACGGATTCTTGGCAGCATTAGGAACCCCGTGGTGAAGTCTGTTAGCAGTTTTGGCAAGCAGGCCCCAAGCCCGTTTTAGGCCTGATTTTGGGCCCATTCCAGAATCCATCAAAAATTACACCGTTAGACTCGTAGAAATATATA
>JBDJHY010424156.1:0-17905 GCA_039654485.1 Withania somnifera | reverse complement strand
CTGAGGGTTCGACAATCCGGCTCGCAAGAGCCACTATATTACTCGTTCGACCACGTACACTTGCGTGTGCTTCTGGATGCAACACCATCTAACGCTTATGATTAATGGGTCGGGGAATCGGGGAAGAGAAGGTTTTTATCCCTAAAATTCCCTTTTTAATGGGATCACTAATGTGAAATAGGATATGAGCACAAACCATAAGATTTATCGAAAGGGATACATCACTACTCCAACCTCTACACTCAATATGGTGTCCAAACACTAAATTCATGAAGAACTAAATAGTTGTAACATAACAAAAAACTGGATACATGGATCACACATAGAAATCTATAACTAGCATCACAAGGTGACTGGATATTTGCATCATAAGCAAGACTATCAAGCTGTTTGAAGAAATTGCTTCTCACTCTAGAAACTAAACATGATTATAAACCTTCATGGGGAGCATGAATAAGGGAATGACATGAGCTTTCATCTCTTACTGAAGTACAAAAAAGTACAAAAGGGCATGAATAGGTCATCATATGATCACAACTAAAAACCAGGACTTTTTACTATCAGGGTTTCAGGATTTAACTGGTTTTTCAACTTACCATCTCCCCCTTAGTAAATATCTAAAAAAAATTATAAGTCCGAGGACTTTCTCTCTTTACGGGGATACAACTAACCACTCTGGAAGGTTAGACAATCATTATACACCTGAATGCTAACCTCTGTCTTTGAGGACTACCACCCTTCACACTTAATTAATTTCTAGAACTCCTCTGTGAAATAACTTCTTAACTTTGCGTCATAACTCTGAGGCTAACACTCTAAAGTCAACATCCCCTATAGCATACTATCATCACACATTTAATCCTTCATCTACCCTCATACTACTATAACTCATACTAGAATAATAATCTAGAGTTCAAGCCTATTATTTAATACTAAACACCTATAGCATACAACTTCTCACCACTACTCAAATTTAAGTCTACTACATCACATCCTAGGTAACACTAACCCTGTCATGATTAACAATAACACATTCAATCTCACCCATCCACTTTACTAGATTCAAGCCTATGCACAAACTTACCATCTCAACCACAACATAGTCTAAGTCTTCCTTACCATCAACCTCTTATCCTCTTTACACTATTATGCAACTAGCACTAACTTATTACCCTCCGCCATCACAGAAGGACATACCATCCCACTACTTTTGAATAATCTCATGATATCTAACTAAACACTCTAATTAGCAACTATACCTCATTCTTACTTCTATATTTCTAGCTCTAAGTTCTAGCTCTAAGATCCTTCTACCACAACATGCTATCTCTAGTACCCCTCTAGAACGAACTACACAAAACTAATCTCTCTAACCCTATATCCACACCCTTCGACTCACACAAACATCATAAATTAAAAATTTGGGGCTGGGGCTGAATTTCAAGGAAAATAGGAGCTTGAGGGGTTTGATCTGGATGATCCCATTTCCTGTACTATCGGGATGGTTGCTCTACAAACTGTGCTCTTTCACCCAGGGTGATACAAAATGCGTAAAACATTAGTTAGAAAAAAAATCCCATAGTTAAACTCCACAACAAGAATTTAGACTTTGAATAAATAGAATCTTTCCTAAATTCTCAGTAGCCTCTCAATTATAAGTGCAGTTGACTTCATACCCATAAATGAGATTCTACCTAACACTGGATTTCATACATCCTAGGAGACTTGAACCTAATGCTCTGATACCAAGATTATCACACCTCAGAGTTACCCCCTGGATGTGGCAGACATCTTTAGCCACTAAGTGCCATATCAGCCTCAAAATTACCGCTTAGACCATGCAAAAGCTCTACTCATATCACTTAGCAGAAGCAATATCACAGAATGATAAAAGCAACAGTGGACCTCATATCAGTCAATAGAGAAGTAAATTATTAAATGAAAACTCAATATTCAACTCTAACTCAACATATGTCTGAAAGACACTATACAATAGATGTTTGAGTACTCAGACAATATTCCTGGATACCCTCAAAACACTAAATAAAGAACAGATCAATCAACCTGACTCTACTCAAAATAAAGGAATAAAATAGCTTTATCTTTTTGGCCTCGAAATAATAAGGACTTACCAATCTTCTATTCTCTACGAATGCAAATCCAATCAACCGCGGGCGTCTAAAAGGCTGGGATGATCTGTAGGGGTTACAGTAATATAAAAAGTATGGGGTCAGTACACGAAATGTACTGAGTATGTGAGAAGGTGCAATAGGCTACGATAATGAATAACTCATGGCTATGCAATACATTAATAGTTATAATATTCTCAACTTTACTATTCAACTTCAATAAAGTAATAATATGCAATTACATAGTATTAGCTTAAAACTTTAACTTTCAAGCTCATTAAATACTTCAGACTCAACATCTTTACATCAAGTTTTAACTCTGACTCTCAAATATTAATTTGAAAAAAACTTCCAACATTCAAAACTCGGCTCCACTAAGAGATTTAACAGTTTATAATGAAAATAATTAAAATGCTTTAAAATCTAAAGAGTAAAAGTAAACTCATTCAATTAGTTCATCTTTATTAGTTTTTAACAAAATACAAAGACTTATTTAAAAACATTTCTCTCTTTCTTCCTTTCAAAACTGTCTACTTTCCATGGATGTCAATTTTACTACTCTTCAAGACTATCAATTTTACTGGTCTCCAATCTTGTCAAGCCCTGAAGTTACCCCTTTGGCGTGGTAGGCATCCTTATCTACTAAGTTACTTAGCAGACTCAAAAGAACCAATTAAACCATGCAAAGCTCTACTCATATAAATCAGCAGAAGAAATATCACAGAATAGTATAAGCAACAGTGGACCTCGCATCAGTCAATAGAGAAGTAAATCGATAAATAAAGACTCAATATTCAACTCTAACTCAACATTTACCTAAAACTGACACTATACACTAGACATTTGATTGCTAAGACAATATCCCTAACTAGCCTCAAAACACTAAAATAATCATCCTATCTCTACCCAAAATAAAAGAATAAAAGAACTCTATCATCTTAGCCTCGAAACAATTATAACTCACCAATCTTCTAATCTTTACTAATGGAAATCCAGTCAACCACGGGCTTCTGAAAGGCTGGCAGGATCGACATAAGGGTTACAATAACATAGAAAGTAAGGGGTCAACACACAAAATATATTGAGAATGTGAAATAGGCCACGAAAATAACTCATGATTGTGAAATGCATGAACAGTAATATGATCAATTTTACTACTCAACTTCAATAAAAATAATAATTTGCAATTTACATAGTATTAGTTCAAAACTTTGAATTTCAAACTCATTAAATACTTCAGACTCAACATCTTTTCATCAAGTTTTAACTTTGACTCTCAAATATTAATTCAAAAAAAATTCAACTTTCAAAACTCAGCTTCATTAAGCATTTAACAATTTATAATAAAAATAGTTAAAAAGCTTTACAATCTCATGACTAAAGTAAACTCATCCAAATAGTTCAGCTTCATTAATTTTTATCAAAATATAAAGACTTCTTTAAAAACATTCGCTTTCTTCCTTTCAAAATTATCAAGTTACTACTCTTCAAGGCTGTCAATTTTACTATTCTTTGAGACTGCTAATTTTACTACTCTTCAAGACTGTTAATTTTTACTATACTGTGGGAGTTTTAATGAACGACATACCTCAGGCGTAAAGCATGAGGGATACATATAACCCCATGTAGAAGGGCCCTCATATCTTTCTAAAGGGTATGGGCACTACATCTACTCTATTGGATCCAACTAGAACTTCAGGTACAACTAAGCGGTGCCAAAATCAATATAAGTATCATCCTTACATTAGGATATGTAGGTTGGGGTATAAGGGCCTCTACCTACCCTCGGTGTTAATACTCCTCCCATAATTATTATTTATTTTTTGTTCACTTTCAACGGTTTACTTTCAACTGTTCCATGACTAGTGGAATTTCCCTTCCTGGAAAATCACTAATCAAGCTACAACATTTAACTTCCCATGACTAGTGGAATTTCCCTTCCCAAAAACCTACTAATAAAGCTACAACATCTATCAATTACCACTGATTGAGTAAACTTAGTAAATTTGACTCTTCATAAACTGTATCTTTTAGCTTATCAAGTTAAGCATATATATAAGGCTAAGTATAGAGAGAGCCAGCAAAGTAAGATGGCTAAGACTAGTCATTTTGGAGCTCGTCAGCCAAAGTCTTATTGGTTCAGACATCAGCATCAACAGAGTTCTAGGGTATTAGTCCCTTTACCATTCAGGCCTTCGAAGAATTAGTAGAGCATGCTAGTTCAATAGAGTGGTGCTCTGGTATGTACTAAGTATGGTAGGACTCACTGGGAACAGTGCAAGGCTGGGTCCATTGGATGTTTTAGGTATGGATAGATTGTTCATAATGTTCAGGATTGTCCTTTTAAGAATTGTTATACTTGTGGGTTTTTGGGGTATAAGTAGAGGTATTTTAGTATAGTTTGACAAGGTGGTTCCATACCATAGACTATCACTCCCACAACATCCCCAACAATACGAAGACCTTAGCAGGGTGCTTTACTTCTATCAGTGGAGGCTAACGCTAAAACTGTTTGTATGTTTTTGGTTCTCGTTAAGAACAGGAGCAGTCAGGCGATGTGGTAAAAGATATACTAAGAGTTTATGAGGTGGATGTTTATGCATTGTTAGACCCTGGAACTACTCTTTATTGGTTTTATCCTTGTATGTTTCTAGATAGTCTAGTGTAGATCCTGATGTATTATTTGAGTCATTCTCTATTTCTACACCTATTGTGATCCTATTCTAGCTGAGAAATTCTACCATTGTTGTCCCATTTTTTTTTCTAGGGATGGTTTTTTGTGCTAATTTGCATGAGTTAGATATAATGGACTTTGATATTATTCTAGGAAAGGGTTGGCTCCATTCATGCCATGCCATTGTTGACTGTAGGACTAGAGTTGTCCATATCTAGTTTCCTGATAGACTTCTTCTTAAGTGGGAGGGGATTAGATCTCTTCCTAAGGGTAGGTTTATTTCCTATATGAAGATACAAAGATGATTTCTAAGGGGTGTCTTTATCAATTGGTTCGAGCTTAGGACTTTGAGTTCGAGACTCCTGATATTCAGTCTGTCCCTGTAGTTTGAAAGTTTCTTGATGTTTTTCCTGAGGAATCACCAGGAGTCCCTTCTAAAAGAGAGATATACCTAAGTATAGATCTTGTTCGAGGCAGTCAACCTATTTCTATTCTTCCAAATAGGTGGAACCAACTGAGCTTAGAGAGTTGAAGGACTAGTTAGCCAACCCTTTAGGCAAGGGGTTTATCCATCCAAGTGTATGTCCTTGGAGTGCTCCTATTTTGTTTGTGTGAAATAAATATGGTTCTCTCTGTATTTACATTGATTACCTTCAGCTGAACAAAGTCATAATCAAGAATAAGTATCCCATTCCTAGTATTGGTAACTTGTTTGATCAATTGCAAGGTGCTAGCCATTTTTCTAAGATTGACCTTTGTTCTGGGTATAATCATCTTAAGTTCAAAGTGTCAGTTATTCAAAAGACATCTTGTTATACTTGTTATGGCCATTTTGAGATTCTGTTCATATCTTTTGGTTTAATTAATGCTCCTGCATCCTTTATCGACCTCATGAATAGGGTTTCACCTATATGGACCTGTTTATGATTGTCTTATTGATGATATTTTGGTTTATCCCAAAAGTGAGAAGGAGCATACAAACCTTCTTAGAGTTTTTTAAGACCCTAAGGGAGAATCAACTTTATGTTAAGTTTCTAAGTGTTAGTTTTGACTTTATTCAATCACCTTCCTTGGTCATATCATTTCTAGCGAGGGTATATGGGTAGATTTCTAAAAGATTAGTTTTGTTCATGATTTTACTAGACCTATCTCTTCATAAGATATCCTTAGTTTTCTTGATCTAGCTGGGTATTGTCATATATTTGTTCAGGGATTCTTTTTTATAGCCTCTTCCTTGACCTATTTGACTTAGAATAAAGTGAATTTTGAGTGGCATGATGATTGTGAGAGGAGTTTTCATAAGTTAAAGGCTAGGTTTGACATCTACTCCGGTGTTGACTATGTCTGATGGTTTGAGGGTTTTGTGGTGTATTATGATGCTTTGAGGGTTGGTTTGGGTTTAGTTTTAATGCAGCATGGTAAGGTTGTAGCATATGCTTCTAGACATCTTAAGGTTCATGAGAAGAATTATCCTGCACATGATCCTCTTGAACCAGTGGTTTTTTCTTTGAAGTATTGGAGACACTGCTTTTTTAGAGTCCATGTAGATGATTTTACCAAATCATAAAAGTATACAGCATGTGTTTGATCAAAAGGATTTGAATTTTCATCAGAGGATATGTCTTGAGTTGTTGAAGAATTATGACATAGTTGTGATGTATCATCCGGGCAAGGCCAATGTAGTTGTTGATGCCCTTAGTAGGTTGTCTTTGGGGATTTTATCACATATTGATGAGGATAAGAGCGATTTATCTAGGGATCTGCATAGGAACACACACCTTGGTGTTATATTGATTGATGCAGATGAGGTGATATACTTGTTAAGAATGCTTTTGGTCATCTCTTGTTGTTGACGTGAAGGAGAAGTAAGATAGTGTTCCAGTTTTAGTTAAGTTGAAATATGAAATCCATAAGGATATGGTTTTCTACAAAGGGGAAGATAGGGTTCTTCGTTATCAAGATCGCCTATGTGTTCCTACAATTGATGTTTGAGAGAGAGGATTATGTTAGAGGCTCATAGTTCCTAGTATTTTTTTTCATCCTAGAGATACTAAAATGTATAGAGATCTAAGAGAGGTGTACTAGTGGGAAGGTATGATGAAAGACACAGCGGAGTTTGTGTCTAAGTGTCCTAATTATCAACAAGTGAAGGTAAAGAACCAAAGACCAGTATATAAGATGTAATGGTTTGAGATTTTGATGTGGAAGTAGGAGGTGATTAATATGGATTTTGTCACCGATTTACTGTCAGAGTATGATTCCATATGGGTGATAGTAGACCAAATGACTAAGTTTGCTCACTTTATACCTATCACAATAATTATTTAGCAGAGCAGTATGGCAGGATCTACTTGAGGGAGATTATCCGTATGCATGGTGTACCTCTATCTATTCTATCGAATTGTGTTTCACAGTTTACATCTCAGTTTTGGAGATAATTTCATAGGGGTCTTGGTACCCAAGTTCAGTTGAGTACAACCTTTTATCAACAGAAAGATAGTCAAGTCGAGAGGACTATTCATACTTTGGAGGATATGCTGAGGGTGTGTGCAATTTATTTCAAAGGAAAATAGGTTGATCACCTATCTTCGACTGAGTTTGCATATAGCTATCATTCAGTATTCATATGTCTCTATTTCAGGTATTATATGAGATATTGTATAGATCCCAATTGATTCGTTTGAGGTTGGTGAGGCAACTGTTGTAGGTCTAGAGTTTGTTCTTGATGCTATGAAAAAAGTTCAGAATATTCTAGAAAGGTTGAAGACAACCCAGAGTAGGAAAAAGTCCCATGCAAATGTGAGAAGGATATAATTAGAGTTTGATGTTGGCAATTGGATATTTTTGAAGGTGTCTGCAATAAAGGGATTCATGAGATATTGCCGATTAAGTTGAGTACAAGATACATTGGGATGTATCAGATTGTAAGGGTAGGCAAAGTTTCCTATCGGTTAGATTTTTCGGCAGAGTTAGCAGTGGTTCACCCTGAGTTTCATGTCTCATTATTGAGTAAATACATGCGTGATCCAACTTTGATAGTTCCATTCGAGGATATCGGCATTCATGATAGTTTGACCTATGAGGAGATCCCTATTCAGATCCTTGATAGACAGGTTATAAGTTGAGAAACAAAGAGTTGGCATCAGTTAAGGTTCTCTAGAGGAACCAAGCAGTTGAGGGATCTACATGGGAGGAAGAGGCCGACATGATGGGTAGACACCCACATTTGTTCCCTTCTAGTTCTATTTCTTCTTGAGGTAACAACCTCTATATTCAACTTGTTTCTTCTTTAGTTCATGAGAATGTAGCATTGAAATGAGGCTATTGAGTGTATTCATGCATGAGTTGAGTTGAGTATTGATGTTGAGTTGAGGTAGTAGTACATGAGTCCCTATTGGTGCATTTATATGTTATTTGACTAGTTTTGATGCTGAGGTTAGTTGTTGTATTTTTTATTTTAATCAGCTGAGCTAGTGGCATAATCAAAGTTTTTTGACTAGATAAAGTCATAGGATATCATTCTTATGTCCAGTTAAGTCATATGTTCAGTTTCACCAATTGAGTTCCTTCATTCGATGACGAACTTTCCCCCTAGGAAGATAATGTAACACCTTGAATCTTTTTCTTTGGTGATAATATCCTAAACTAAGTGTAGTATGAGTGTTGGAAGTGATTTGAGGTCATAAATAACTCATAACCCAAAGTTTAGTACAAGACTCGTTCAAAATTGCTTAGTTTGATGTTACTTCGTGCTTGGGTCAATTTAAAATGACCATATATTTTGATATATAATGATTTAGATGGCCCACTACCTATAAAAAGAAAGTTCTTTGAGTTTAGTTTCCAACTCAACAAACCATATTTCATTTGGAGTTCTTAGTAAAAAGTTATGTCCCCTTTACTAGAACATGTCCAGCAATGAAGTCACTTCACGAGTCCTAGACTTCAACAATACGACTCATGGTTTGCAAGGCCACGACTCATAATGAGTCTTATGGTATGAATCTATTAGCCTCCCATTTCATTTTTAAGGGTCCACGATACCTAACCATGACCCGTACTATCCAACACCACGACCCATACTGTCAAGTAATGGTATAGGAACCTAAAAACTAAACTTTTCTTCTGTTAGGGACAAAACCAAGACCACGAGCTATAGAGTTGAGTTCCATGACTAGTGGATCTTCTCATAGTTCAAGGTTCAGTCCCAGTGAATCCACAACTCGTGGAGGTTCACTCCACGAGCCTTGAAGTGCTACTCCACGATTCGTGAAGTCTTTCCGGCCACTTTCCTAGTTAATTTATGTAGGGTTATTTTGGGTAATTCGTTTGATTTTTTGGGCTAAACCCATGGTGTGTTGGATTATAAGATAATAACATAAATACTTAAACACTTAATTTATAAATCTTTTAGCAAATGAAGATCCAATCTAGGGTTTTCTTCCTAACTCTCCAAAGAGGCAAGAACTAGGGTTTTTCTTTGAGGTTGATTGTAGCGGGTTGGTACTTGTTTTTTCACCATCAAATTGTATCTAATTAGGTAAGTGAGCTTTCAAAAAGGACTTATTTCATCTTTTGTTCCCAATTTTTCACCATCAAATTGCTTCTAATCACGTAAGTGGGCTTTCAAAAATGATTTCTTTCATCTTTTCTTCCTAAGAAACCTTTTTCTAAATAAGGTTTTGAATATGTAGAAGCATACTAAGGTTTGGTTTAATTCTATAAATTATAATTCCCTAAAGTGAGGATTTAATTGATGTTTTTTAAATAGAACTGTGAAGTTTTCATAATGATTTTTTAATTATGAAATTCCTAATGAGTTAGCATTTTTTACAATTGAGGTAAAATAAAGAAAGAAAGAATCTTTGAGGTAAGAATTGATGATATTTTTAAGGTTTATTCTTAAAACTTGATATGAGGGTTGAAGTTTCATAGTTACTTGAATTTTTACATGATGTTGAACTTGAACTTAAAGGATGTCTAAATTGACTATTTTGACTAATTGAGCCTAATTAAAAGAGAAGTAATGACCATATTTAACTTGAATAGTTTCGGCTTTGGGCCCAGTTGAAAGTTAGTGTTTATACTTAAATCAATTTTTTGAGATGTAATGATGCTAATGAATATGTCATAATGGACTAGTTTACCCAATCAGTGGTAATTGATAGATGTGATATTTGAAAGTGAACAATTTTGCCTCCAGGCCCAGTTAAAGTAATGTAATAATAATGTATTGGAGGAGTATTAATACAGAGGGAAGAGGCCCTTATATCACAACTTGCATAGCCTAACGAAGGACTTATTATTTTGTGCCACTCAGTGGTACCCGTAGCCTTGTTGGATCCATAATAGGTAGCATCTTTTCCCTTTGGAAAGTTTAGGAACCCCTCCTTACAAGGTAATATGTGGATTTTATTGTTTTATGTCTTGAGGTGTGTCGGTTATAGAAACTCCCAGAAAGAGAAGTAAAGGTGAAGTTTTGAAAGAAAAAAGTGAAAGTTTGTTTTTAACTAAGTCCATATCTTTTGTTAAAATCTGAAGTATTAAGATGCCTTCGTAGATTACTGAGATATGAGCTTTTTAATTGTTTTCATTACAAATTGTTAACCTTCTTATCTGAGTTAGAGATGAAGTTGATATTTAGTAATTATCATTATATTGTATAGCCTATTTTATACCCGGTCACGTACTCAGTACATATTATGTGTGTTGATTGTACTCTTGCTACATGTGTTAACCCCTGTGCAGATATTGCCAACCATTTGGACTTTCGAGGTAACATTACTTGCATTCTTAGATGACTAAAAGATTGGTGAGTCCTCACTTTATTCTAGGGAAAACTATGGAGTTATTTGTTTTGTTTATCTAGATCTTGGACATTAGCTTTATAATTTATTATTTTATTTTTTAGAGATTATCTAGTAAACGTTTGTGCTAGAAGTCTGTTATTTAGCTATTAGAGGCTTTCAGACTGAGATGTATGATTTTGATACTTGAGTTTATCTATTTATTGAGAAATTTTATTGATTATTGTGAGAAGTCCATTACACTTCTAATATTATTATTATTATTGTTTTTTCTGAGTGATGTGAGTAGAGTTATACATGATCAAGTGGTTCTTCTAAGGCTTCTAGGGAAATTTAGTGGCTAAGGATGCTAGTCATACTTAGGATGTGAGCTTCGGGGCATGAAATACTTAGTTTACTTCTTATTTATGGAAGTCATTCTAGAAAGGTTTAGGTTCTTAGGTTTATCGTAATATGACTTTTCACCATAAAAAGATGGTCAGGGTGAGCGAACAATCCAGACTCTGGTCGATATGGAGTCTGTGAACTTTATTTCAAGGGTAGTTGGGATAACCACCTACCTTTGATAGAATTTGTATATAATATTAGCTATCATTCCAGTATCCAGATGGTCCGTTTGAGGCCTTATATAGAAGGAGGTGTAGATCTCTCATTGGTTGGTTCAAGGTTGGTGATATAGCTTTAATCGGTCCAAATTTAGTGTTTGAGGCTACTCAGAGAGTTCAAATCATTAGGGAGAGACTGAAGATAGCCCAAATTTCGCAAAAGTCTTATGATGATGTTAGGAGGATGGAGTTAGAGTTTGAGGTAGATGATTGGGTTTTCCTGAAGATCTCATCCATGAAGGATGTGATGCGTTTTGGGAAGAAAGGAAATCTCAGCCATAGATTTGTAAGTCCTTATCATATTTTGCAGAGAGTAGTCCATGTGGCCTATTAGTTGGATCTTTCGATTGAGTTAGCAAGGGTCCATCCGGTATTCTATATGTAGTTGTTGAAGAAATTATTAAGTGACCCTTCTTTGATTGTTACCGTTGAGAGCATTGTTGTGACAGGTAGTCTAACTTACGATGAGGTACTGGTTCAGATTCTAGATAGGCAGGTGCTTAAACTCCAAAATAAGAAATTGGCTTCCATTAAACTTTTATGGATAAATCAATAAAATGAGGGTGCCACATGTAGATATTGATAAGATAAATAAATACCTTATATCTTTCCTTCTAGTTCCGACCTATTATAAGGTAACTATTCTTGAAATTCCATCTTTCTCTACAACTTCATGGTTTGAGTCATTTCCTAGTGCCTTTCACCTATGTTATAATGTTTAGCCTAGTCATATCATGTTTAGTTTCATTCCAAAACTTAGGATCATGCCTAGTTTCAGCTCAGTTCTCATGATTATGAAAATCCCTACCCATTTTAGCATGTTCAGCAAAAGCACAACTCAAATCTTCATTTGAGGGTGGATGATCTTAAGGGGAGATATGGTACCACCTTGAAAATCACCTTAAAATGCTTCTTATACGACACAAGAATTTTGGGGGAAAATAATGAAAATTTGGAACTGTTCAGTTCCCATGAACGGGTTCATGGACCGTGGAATCCTTCGATATTTTATTCCAGTGAACTGTCCTAGTGTTTCGGAATCCCACTAATAATTTTATGGATCATATAAATGACTGATGATCCATTATTTATCACATAGAAGTGATCCAAGACTCTAGAACTTTGATAAGAATTGAATGGTTCCATGAATTGTTCTATGGTTTGTATAATAGCTTGATGGATCGTAACCCCCCTCGTGGAAGTGGTCCAATAAAGGCCAAGTCCAAGGGTCAAGTTAATAGACTTTTAACAGGATTGATGAACCGTTAACTGGGTTGACTGACCATCAATAGGGTTGACAATCTGTCAACCCCAACCGTGAAACTTTCCTAATGGTTTTTAAAACCTATTTTTCCAAGGTCATTATGAACTTTTAATATCCTTTAATTCCCTATAGCATGTTCTTTAAGCCTAATCACCCCTAGTGCAAATAGTCAAAACCTTATTTCCTTATTCGATTTTATACATAACAAATTCATTAGGCAAAGAGTAAAAAGAAAATAAGAACAAGCGTTCAAGGGTTCCTAAGCCTAGTGTTCTAAAGTTTCCATCTTATTCAAGAAATTATTCAAGGGTTTTTCTTCTAGCCAAGTATGGGGTATTTAATGAGAGTCTTTTCCATTTTGATGCCCGAAACTTTGGATTTTTTCAAGAATTATGGTTTATTTAATTCTAGGTTCAAACCCAAACTTCATGATTTCTATATACATTGCTCCCATAATTTCAATTATGCAAGATTTGCATCTTTTATGATTAATAACATGATTTACATGTTTTTTTTCTATGAACTTTACTCAACTTGCATGATTGACTAATTTAGCAAGATTCTAGTTAGATTGATGGCTGCATATCGCATGGTCATAATAAGAATTATTAACTAAATTTGGTGAGACAATACAACAAAATTAAGGAGCTCTAACTCATTTATAATTTAAGCTATGGGCATCTAGATATGTCTGTTTCAAGAATTATTTTAATAGTATGAGCATATACATCCATTGGGAGGATTATTTAGCACCGAAAGGATTAACTCAACCTATTAGTGAGGATGAAGTTAGTCTAAAACTGTGTTTCCAGTGCAGTATTATTATCAATGTACTAATTAAGGATCCTTATCTTAGACTTTATACGCTTAGTCCTAGCCATGAAAGGTTTAGGGAGGCTTTTTCCAGTATGGGCTATAGGACACTAGACCTTTTTGGTGTGGATTTAAAACACCGAACTCTATGTCGCTCATTCGTAGTTTCTACTGATTATTAGAAACTCCCACTTCATGTTAAGAATACTAATATTAAAATAAATTTTTTGACCTAATTAATCATGATTTACTTTTATGCTTACAATCTTAATACAATTCAAATTTAAAGTAAGAAAAAAAAGAAGTTGGTTTCACTGTTAACTAGTTAATATTGCAAAAGATAAAGAAAGTACCTGAGTAAATTTGAATACTCAAGAATTTGAACATACATTATTTTTTCTTGTTTAATAATTTTGGTATACTAATAGCCTAGGGAGAAAGCAAGAATTTAATTAAATAATTTTAGTATACTAATTTTGTCATTTGTTATCTATATTAAAAATATGTTATGGATTGTGTAATAACTTCTATATAGGCTATTGAATAAGGGTCGAGACCGAATACTAGGTGAGCTACATTTACACATTCATATTCATGATCATGATGGAAAATCTTTTATTGTTGCACAGTCCCAAATCATACATGTAAGTTACAATTTATGTATTTTATCTTTTATTTATCTTGTACTGCTTTCTCTGTCTTTATCATTCTTATATACCCCGTACCTCTATTATCATGAGAAGGCAGGACTTAGAATTCATGTTGCAAGGAGCTAATATTGTTGCTTGTTGAGTTACTACTGAATGTTGGGTTACTATTAGGGAATGATTTCTAATAGTAAAATGATCTGGTTATAGCTTAGAAGTCATGTTGCAACTATTAGGAAATGTAAAAGATTTGGTTATAGTTGAGTGAATTCTGCAAGAGAGAGAAGAAAAATAGTGTATTACTTTAGGTGTTTATTGTTGGTTACTGTTGGTTGTGTTTTGAGAGTTTTTTTGGCAAGTTCAAAATATGGAATTACATGCCCATGTGCTAATCATGGAACCATCACAATTTTTGAACATGTTTCTCCCAGCTCCATGAATCAACATTTAACTAGGTTTGTGAGAGATAGAAATTTGGTGGTTATTGTTTGAACAAATAAAAAATTCATACAATAAGAAATACACAAGAGGAATACTTACTATCGAAAAATCTTTTCAAAGTGAGAGAAGGAGGAAAGACACGCTACAACTAATAAGTTTAGTGAAGATTTTATAATAATTACATGCAACTTATTTTGGTTGAACTTATAAACTTAGTGAAGATTACACTCAACTTATGCTTTGTATGATCTTGTAATAGTTAAGAGTGGTACTTAGTTAGAGTAGTCTTAGTTGTTAATCATTGTTAGATTAGTACCATTAGGCAGTTAGTACTTTATGTTTTAACTTAGGATCTCGTTGTGACAGCACCGCAGGACTATGTATGTATTATATTTTAATATTGAAATAGAATCTGTGAGTTCTCATTTTTCAAAATACACAGCTTTTTATTTAACTAACATTTGTAAAAAAATTACAGAAAAAATATCAAGAAATATTGCAGTATTAAATTCAAACTCAGTCTAATATTGATCTCTTTCGAGCATATTATCAAGCAGTGAAAGGAGAAAATAAAAAAAATATAAGACCTTGGATCTCAAGCAAATTGCTATTATGATTTGAATTTTTGAAACTCTTTTGCATCTGATGCATCTCCTTCGACAATACCTTCAAATTCTCAATCAACATCTGTAGATAATCTGGTTAAGTTGGTAGCTCGATTGGTTCCTGCACTGACAGAAAATATGCTTCCTATATTGGTTGAGTGGGTGAGTATATTAATTTATTCAACCTCAGTTCCTACTACTCCTGGTGCTAACATTGATGAGGTTCATGCTTCGAGTATTGATGATAAATGAACTCTCCAACCTCATATTAGTTAACCTTTTTTTTTTTACTTTATTATCATATTTTTGGATGTTTAATGCTTAACAATAGCCTATTTTATTTGGATATTATTTTCGTGTGCTTGGATATTTAGGCTGAAAACAATATATTTTTTTAGGCTATATTATTGTATTTTTGGATGTCATTAGATATTAATTTATATATGGTAGTTATTATAAATGCAGTGTATTTTATAGCTTTGTAGCCATTATTACCTCTTTTATAGCCATTGAGCAGGGTATAACATTAAAAATATTGGCGATGGAGATATTTCATAGTTAAAGTAAATATATAAGATTAAATTTTGTGTCAAATTTATTGAAAAAAATTATTTTGTAGCTAAAGTGGATATGTATAATTAAATTTTGCGATGAATTTATTACAAAACTTTTTGTTGCCAAAAAATACTAGTACAAATATTTGCATCGCTAATATAAACCAAGGAAGAACTTTTTATTGGATTATAGTGATGACATAATTAAACTAGGGACAGTTATTTCTGTCACTAAAAATAGTTAAAAATAATTTTCATTGCAACACTTGCTACAGATTTATTTTCTTCATCACTAAGTGCTTAGCTAATATTTATCTGATACTAATACGTTGCTAAATCAGTTTAGCTACAAAAACAGGCTATTTATCCAAGTAGGACTAAGATGTATCATGATTTACTTCAGCACCACTGGTGGGTAGGGATGAGAGGTGACATTGCATATTTAGTATCCTTGTGCCTAAAATGTCACCAGGTGGAAAGATATAGAGACTATGTATCCCTGAGTAGAAGTGGGAGTGTGTGACGATGGTATTCATTTCTATTCTTCCCCATATTTCAAGGATTCATGATTGCATTTGGGTCACTGGATCAATTGACCAAGTCTGCATATTTTCTCTCTATAAACTGTTTTATAGAATGCCAAGAGGTTGGCCCACCTTTATTTTTAAGAGGTTATCAGGTTGTAAAAGACAGATTCATTATATCAGCTAGGGTTACTCAGTTCACGTCCCCGTTTTGAAGGACTATACAATGTGAGATGGGTATCCAAGTCGATCTCAGCACAACATTCCATCCACAGACTGATGGACAGTCTGATAGGAATATTCAGGTGTTTTAAGATATGTTGCAGGCTTGTGTATTCAACTTTGATGGTAGTAAGGCTTAACATCTAACCTTGGTTGAGTTTTCATACAGTAAAAGCTATCATTCCATCATTTAAATTGCACTATTCAAGGCTTTATACTTATGGGAGGCATTGAAGATCACTCATTGATTAGCTGAGAAGTATTAAGACTCAACCCTAGAGTTTTGATTTGCTCTGTGATTTTGTTGAGAGGGTTCTAGTCATCCAAGATAGGCTGCGGATAGTTTAGAGCAAGAAGAAGTGCTACTTAGATTGTAGATATCATTCTTTATGTTTTAGTTTGGGTGATCTTTTATTTCTGCATATGTCACCCATGAAGAGTGTGATGAGGTTTGATTGGAGGGGCAAGCTTAGAGCCAGGTTCATTGGCCCTTATGAGATCACTGAGAGAATTAGTGCAGTTTCTTACCACATAATATTTCCTTCTGAGTTATATGTTGTAAACCATGTGTTCTATGTATTGATTCTTTGTCTTTATGTGTTTAACCATTCATATGTCCTCTACTATGATACTGTCAGACAATCGGGTGACCTATGTTAAGGAGTCAGAGACCGTTATAGCCAGAGATATGAGACGACTCAGTTCTAGGAAGATTTCGATTGTAAAGGTTCGTTGGGATCATCATCCCATCGAGGAGGTTACCTGGGAGATAGATAGGGATAAGCGGGCCAAGTATCCTCATATGTTCGATCCGTTAGGTATCCTCTACTCTTTTACTTTTGGGGACGAAAGTCCTCTTCAGTGATGGATGTTAGGACATTCATCTCTATTTTCTTGCTTTTGTATTTTTTTCCCTTGTTTAGAGCTTTTTGGTAGCTACTCCAAATCATTTAAGACTTCTGGGACTGATAGTCTGGTTCCCCAGAATATTTGTTGCATTTTATATCAATTTTTCTATTTTGACGCTTTAACTTTAGAACAATATACCCCAAGAGTAATTCTATAAAAAACGTACTCGAAATTTATTTTTGACAGTTCCTTTAGATTCAAAATATGAGCTTTGGTCTAGTAGGATTTCTATTTTAGGTCTGGGATTTTCAATTGTATTTTGAGCTGGCTTTCGGAAAATTTAGTTCATTTGGAGTGAAAGTTTGAATTTTGTAAACTTTCAATGACCAAAGTGTCGGATCAGAATTTTAATACTTCCACCAACTCTAAAATATCAAAGTTGAGCTGGAAAGATTATTTGTATGCTTATCAAGGTGACCAAACTCATTTTGAAAGTCTTTTGGCCTTACGCTATTCTTGGCTCTATTGACTTCAATCAATATTTCAGTTAAACAACCTCCAGTTGTTGTTTCATTCATTCTTTTGAGTCTATAATAATGTTCCTAAGTTGTTTGCATAGTTGGTTTGTGTTCATGGGTCTTTGAACCTATTATGAGGGTTCATTTCATTAAAATTACTATTTTTGAAAAATCTACAGGTGATGGGACCGGTAGACTAGCCATCATGCTAAGGGGGGAAAGATCGCGCTCCCCACGCATTTTGTTCAGCTAC